>JAADXR010000720.1:0-12393 GCA_023337935.1 Elongisporangium anandrum
GACGCATACGCTGGAGCTCGAGGTCTTGCTGTTCAAGTACATGGCAGTGATCATGCACGTCCCATTTTGGCACGAGGTCACGCCGGATTTCCTCAAGCAGATCGTATTGCATATCCAAGTGCGCGTGTATCTTCCAGACGACTACATCATTCGACGGGGTGAGATTGGAGATGAGTACTACATCATCAATCGGGGCTTTTGTGAGCTACTCACTGGTCCCGATAGTTTCGAAAGGGCTTCAACTCCGCTCTTGATGAACAAACGACAAGCGTCGTTTCAACGGGGCTCTAGAGTCTACGAGGACCCAAATTCTATTGGTCTCGAAGACGATCTTGTCAGTAGAGACACATCACGCAGCTGGACCTATCGAGCCGTCCGACCAATGAGCTCAGACAGCAATCTGAACCCCCACATGGCCAAGTTAAGCCGTGGTCAGAGCTTTGGTGAAATGGCGCTAATCATGAACTACCAACGCACAGCTGATGCCAGAGCGCTCACGTACGTTGAGATGTGCGTGCTCAAGCGAGAGCACTTCCAGCGGATCCTGGTTCGGTATCCTGAAGACCGTAAACGTGTGATGAGCAAAATTCTGTCCAACACCATGGTGAACAACGAGTCCCACAATGTCTTATGCCCACTCAAGAGGCTAGTCCGGTCCGTCTTCGGATCCTCAGCCGAAGACAAATCGATCACAGCCAAGCAAGCGGCTGAGTTGATTATTGAAGTCATTAACATCGACAAAGAAGACGACAGTTTGAAATTCGGTATCAACCTCAAGGTTGAGCAGCAGCTAAAGACCCTTCATCGGCAGCAACTGCACTCTTCGCGTTATATTTCCAATGCACACAGCCCTCTCTCCTTAGATTTGCGTGACGTGAGTGGGCTACAAGACAGTGCGATTGCCGTGGCTGAGGATACTAGCCACTCAACAGACTCCGCTACAAGGCTAGCTTCACTGGAATCTCGCGTGGCCGATGTGGAGACCTCGCAGATGAAGATGGTCAGAGCCATTCGGCAAATCCACGCAGCCCTCAAAGACATCAAAGCCACCGCCCAGGACAAGGTCTTCGTGCTTCCCAGTGACAATGTGGCCGCTCCACTGGCTGATACGAATGCAACAGAGACTTCACGTGCAGTCGATCTCCCGTCGGTGAACGTGGCAAAGCCGCACAAAGTCCGCCGCGTTGTGAGCGCACCGAGCACAAATCCGCAGGAGATCATTGACGCAGCGATAAAGGCGTCGCAAGCTTCTCGACGTAACTCGCAGATGCATGTGGCGTACACTGTTCCTCGCTCGCAGAGGCTTCTTCGACGCATGGGCTCGATAGTGGGAATCTACACGGGGTTCATGGCTCAGGAGCCGGCGCCTTCCGCGTCACAGTTCGCTGACCAGCTGTTCCATGTGCAGCGTCAAACTCAGAACGACAGTTTGGCGCCGAATGGCGAGCAGGAAGAATGATGTCATCTCTAATTCACGCGGGAATTGCGAAGACAGCGGTTGAACATATTTCCTACCGTATTGAGGTTGCTTATACTGTAGTTGGACCTGCTGGCCTGTCGCACATGACGGAGAGGCTACGTTTCCATGAAACCCGTCGGGTCGCTTCCGAACTCTGTGCTTCTGCTGCAGTAGTTTACAAGATGGGTCGTCCGTATTTGCTACTGACGGCCACAAGTGGTGATGCTGTCTTGGCGTCCGTGGCCGCGGCGACGCGTCGGAAGCTCCCGTTGTATTTGGCGCCGCACGTGGGGAATTTTCGTTCTGATTGAGAGGTCGAAGCTCAACCTGGAGGATGCTACAAAGGTTGGGTTACATCACATCGTGAGGTAGCTCATTTAGCACGAAAGTCCAATTGTGTGTGCCCCAGAGATGTGGACGTTCTGGAGTGGCTGTATGAACGTGGCGAACTAACAAGCGATGCCATGGCCAAAGTGATCACTGATATCCCCTACAGCCGTTCGAACACCATTTATTGGCTGCATGATCGCTTTCCAGCTCTCAAGATTATGATCTCGCTAGTGAATGTGATAGCGAGATCTCATAGCGACTCGATGGCGTTTGTGCAGTGGATATTTGCTCACAGACAGCACTTCCGGATCTGCTTCAAGGCGTACGCCATGTCCATGGAGGCCGCACAGGGAAACATTGAGATGCTGCAATGGCTTCACACGCACCGAGTGGGGCGCTGCGCGGCTTGGGCCTTGTGGATTGCAGCCGAGAGAGGTCATTTCGAAGTCGTTAGGTGGCTGCACCATCACTACCGGAGAATCAGTATTGTCGATCCCTTAGACAACATCGCTAGCAACGGACACTACGGGATCCTAATGTGGATTCTGGAGCGAGCCCCTTCGTTTCCTCTTCGAGAGTCCGTCCGTCAGCGTCGATGGTCAAGCGAAGCGATCAGTCAAACAGCCAGCGCCGTTCGTTTGGACATTTTGGAAATGCTACTTCATGATTCCATCGACGAAGGGGATCTGATGAACGCCATTGCAGGCTCCGGCTTCTTGGGCGTCGTGGAGTGGCTGCACAACCACGGCGCCAGTTGCTCGACTGAGGCCATGGACGAAACTTCCTTTAACGGATTCCAGAATGTGGTTGAATGGCTTGATTTGAACCGAAACGAAGGCTGCCCGTTCGACGCGATGGACGGCGCAGCATTGCAAGACCATCTGGACGTGTTAATCTGGTCGCATAATCACCGCCTGGAAGGTTGCTCCACGGTTGCGATGGACGCTGCAGCGGAGAACGGCCTACTTGGAATTGTCATTTGGCTCGATACGAATCGAACAGAGGGATGCACAGCCGATGCAATGGATTTTGCGGCATCAAACGGCTTTTTGGGCATCGTCCAGTGGCTGCACTCGCATCGGACTGAAGGCTGCACGACTGACGCCATGGACTCTGCCGCAGGTACGGGAGACCTCGCAATGGTGAAGTGGCTTCATTTGAACCGCCCAGAAGGATGTACTGTGAAAGCAATGGACGACGCTGCAAGTGCTGGGCGTTTGAGCATGGTTCAGTTGCTCCATATTAATCGTTCAGAAGGCTGCAGCTCGAATGCCATAAGTGGAGCCACCGTCAACGGTCAAGTCAAAATGGTCAAGTGGCTCTATGAAAACAGACAGCAGGTATGTAGCGAAGAGATGGTCGCGCATGAAGTTGTCAATGGACACTTGGTCCTGTTGAAGTGGCTTCACGGGAACCATCCATCGTTGCTTCAGCATTTGCCGTCGATTTACGTCGATCCGAGGTATGGACGTTATTCTTTGGCTCTCAGAAAATTACCCGGAGTAGTTTCCGTGCAATTTCAAGCCGTTGAACGAGAAACCCGGTTCATTCGCTCTTTGCGATGCGTGGGCGAATGCTCTCCCGAGGTTAATCGATTATGATCAAGATCTCATGGCGTAGGCGGTGTGTCATGAAACGCAGCACAAGCATTGATGAATTCGCTTCTCTCCATCGCGTAATTATATGCGAACCAGATCCTGACTTCATGTCTGTACATGCATGTGTCTGCTCGTCAGCGGAGGTCACATGCTCGCAGCGCATCAGAGGAGACCAGTGGTTGCCAAAACAGCACGCATTTGAGCCAAGGCGACTGGAATGTTCAAATCCACGAGAGCAGTTGAAGCTACCCTCCTGCTGGCTTCGTCGTGATCATCAGGTTTCCAGTAATAGCGAAGCAGGGTGGTTATTGCCCAAATATCTGCTGGCTCTGTTCCCTCGTTCTGTCCACTCGCGACTGCGTCCACGCTGCTGAATTTGCTGTCCGATGCGAAGCATCATGAAGCAATAATCCAGCGTTCCAGGGCTATCGTTTGCAAAGCTCAGCCAGGTCCACCGAAGAAGTCGAATATGGCCACGACCAACCACGAGAAAGAAGCATCGCAACTCATATTCAACGGACGAAGGAGGTGATCCGCTCGATTCGGCAGGTCCACACAACGCTCGTGGACGCCGATGGCTGTGTGGAGCAGCACAGTGTCGAGTACTCCCTCTTGATGGGAACATGGCTTCTCATCTCTCATTCGTTGGATACAGTACGAGTGCCACGCAGACTCTTGTCACCGGCTGGCTGAACTCAAGTACCATACGGCTGCATTGGCCCTATGTTTCGTAAAAGTCAGATGGGATCTCGTCGGAATGTCGCGGCTAAAGCGCTGTTGCTGTTGCTATTGCTAAATCGCTACTGTCGGTCATTTAATTGGCATCCAGAAGGAACAACCAGCCTTCGGATGTCTCTATTGCGCGGCCTCTTCACTTGATTTTCGTATCTGGATTTATGTTCCAAGTCAATCCATTGAGAATGCATTGCATGGATGCGTGTTCTGAAGCCACGTCACATCCTGCAAATCGTCCCCCAACGATGCTCATGCAATCGCCCAAAGTCAAAGTCTAGGCCAGATGACGAGATGCCCAGGCCATACACCTGAGGCAGAGGATCAGAACACTATGTCAGCGCTGGCAGAGGCGCAGCTGGGACGATGGCTACTGTCGCCAGGGTGACAGGCGGAAGGAGCCCAAAGAAGCGCTCTGGTCCGGTGTATTTCTGGTCTCTGGAGCCGGCAATTGCTGAAATTATGTCTAAATCAGGAGGAGGACGATCATTGGAGATCGAAGCCATCGGGAGTTAGGATTTCTGCCTCACTATTTAGACGAATTGGCGTCTGACATCTGGAGGCGTGAGCTCGTTCACTTGAGCGAAGTCTGCTGGCTTCCAACCAAAGGCAGGAGGACGAGAGCCAGGCGCAGCGACCTTTGCTTCTGGATCCAACCGAACGCACGTCTTTTTTGAGTGCAGACAGTCCTTATTTCGCTCTGAGCCACCCCATCAAGCCCACCAGCTCCCATGGCCATCTCTCCGCAAGTGCGCAGCCAGTTGTTTGCGCAGGAGACCTCCGATGCGCAGCAGCAGCATCGAGACGGAGAAGTGCGCGTCATCCGCCTCCCGCCCACGACCAAGGGCAAAGTCAACCGTCCCACCCGCCGCTGCGGCACGCCCTGGACGACGGAGGAGCACGACCGGTTCCTCAAAGGGCTCGAGATCATCCTACTGGTCCTTGGAAGGAGGTTGCAGCTTACATTGGCACGCGCTCGGCACGGCAGACCATGACCCACGCCCAAAAGTACCGAGAGAAGATCGCTCGCAACGCTCGTGGGGTGCAAGCAGCGTCCGTTTACAGTAGGGATGGATGCAAAGCGAAGATCGAGAATACGCTGGAGCAGCTGCAGGCGGTTCAATCGCCAGGGATCGTGAATGAAAGCGTCAACTTCGGATTCGAAGCGACCGTGGGGATGAATGAGACTGGAGGCGCATACCACTTGTCTCCTCAGCCAGACAGTCTCAACAATGCGGTGCTGCCTCAGTTGAACGTGGGCGACGGTCTCCGCAGCGTTGACCACGAGATGGCCTCGTTCCTGAGCGAGATCATGTTTGCTGAGCCAGTCGCGGAGCAAGCGCAGACGCCGTCCTGGTCTCTGCCTCTGACGCAAGCGCTTGCGGAGCTGGAGCCCATGCCCAGCCCAGTGTCCTGCAGCTTGTACTGAGTTGGTCGCTATTTAATGAATAGATAGATTGATTATATGGATTCGTGATCTGTTAATGTGTCGTTCAGTATCGATGCCATGAGACCGAGCAGCTCAGTCGTTTCATGTTTCATGACCATCACCTCACACTTGGTCTCCAGCACCATGACGCAACAGGGACGCGCGTCCGGTCAAAGGCAGAGTCACTTGTCCGACACGCCTCTGCGGCACGCCCTGGACGACGGAGGCTCGCAGACCATGACCCACGCTCAAATGTACCAAGGGAAGATCACACGGAGACAGGCCAATGCTGGGGCTTTGCCGACGGAGCGTATAGATGGCGTTGTTCTTATGCGGGGTTCTCTTCTCCGAGCCCAGCGCAGAGCAAGAGCAAGCGTCACAGCCGTCCGATGGCAATAAAATTAGTCTTTGCGGCTGGAATAGAAGGCGGATTTACAATACGTCCTTTCACGCCCCAATCCAAATGGGACACCCAAATCTATGTAGGAGGGTTTCTTTACTGGTAATCTTGTCTTTTGACATGTACGTACAACTTTTCTCAGTGCCTCAGTGGACTCCCATCCAGATTTACTATACACGCTGTCCTACACTTCACTCACACGGCTGCCAAGGCCGCCGCAGCGTCCGTCATGGTCACGAGCGCTCGCTCTGGGTTGCCCTTGCGGTCCACGACGCTCTCCTGCTGGTCGTTCAGGATCGCGAGCTCTCGAATGGCCACGATGGCCTCGTCAAAACCGATGCGCGCGTCGTTGAGCACGATGCCCACGAGAAATTCCGAGGACCGGAGCAGATTGTGCAGCCGGCCACGCGCGTTGACGATCGAGAGCTGCATGCGGCGCATGTGCAGGTCCTGGTTCAGGTGCTTCATCATCTGAATGGTCGTAGAGTCCCAGTCCATGATCGAGCACGCATCGATAATCACACCCAGCACGCGCACACCCTCGATCTCGTGGCGTCTCTCTATCTCTCGCTCGATCACGCGCTCAATGTACTCGCAGTTGGCGAAGTACAGAGCGCCCTCGACGCGGATCACGATGATGTCGGACAGCGGCCGTGCAGTCTCCGGGTACAGATCGAGATCTACGATGCTGGTCTCGCCTGTGTCTTCCTCCACGATCTCGCCCAGCATCGTGACGGTCGGGCGTCGTGTTTTGTAGATCACAGCGATCAGGCTGCAGAAGATCGAGGAGAGCAGGCCTGGCAGCACGCCCAGAGTCACTGTAAGTGTAAACGAGGCCAGCCAGACGTAGAATTCGTCCCGCTTGACGCGATAGAGCCATTTCGCCTCCTTGGTTTCGATCAGCGACTGACCAGCGGCGATGATGATGGCCGAGAGACTCGCCTTGGGCAGATAGGCCAGTGCTGACGTGGCCGTGTACAGCGCCAGCACCACGACCAGCACCGTGATGAGGGACGCCAACTGCGTTCGAGCGTTCTGCATGTTGACGGCTGTTCTTGATAGTCCGCCAGTGGCAGGCATGCCTTGGAAGAACGCGCCCACGAGGTTGGACAAGCCCAGCGCGATGAGCTCCTGGTTCGGACGGATGCGGTAGCCTTCCTTGATCGCCAGTCGTTTGGCCATGGCGATGCTCGACATGTACGCGATGATGCCGATCGAGAGCGTGTCGATGATGATGTGGTACAAACGATCAGCCTCGATCACCTTGGTGAGCAGACCGTACCAAGGCAGGATCGGCGATGGGTAACCGCCTGGCACCGGACCGGTGAGCACCAGACTGCCTTCGGCAGACAAGTAGCCGATGATTCCGCCGATCAGACAGACCATGAATGCGCCAAGGTCGCACACGAGTCGCAATGCGATGAGCACAGCGATCTTGGACCGCAGAATGCGGATCGCCATGGAAGACAAGCCATCAAAACGACGGCCATTGAGCGCCGTGGTGGAGCCGACCGAGTCACTGAGCGACGCCGTATCGGAGCTGACGGACTTGGCCGGAGACGCCATATTCCGCACGCGGGCGTACACTTGCGGTCGAAGTTGCGGTTCGCCGTCCTCCTCTTCAGCCTCGTGTTGTCCGTCACTGTCTTCCTCTAACTTCTGCTTTGCGAGTCTTGGACCCACAGACGCCGAGCGGGTGAGATTCGGAGGGAGCGCCAGTCCTCGGTCCTGTGCGTCCTCCACAGCAGCAGCGGCTGCAGCGTTGCGACGCGCCTGGTACTCGTACTCCAGCGGCTTTTCCAGCGTCATGTAGTCTTCGTCCGAGAGCGAGAAGCCCACGCCGCCTTCGTCCATGAGCACGTTCGAGGACGGACCGTTGCGATGCCGCGTGCTTCTGAGCACAGCTGAGAGATCCGACTGGCGGGAGGATCGCGCTTCCATGTCCACTGAGCTCATGTCCACTCGACGCGCCGATGGCGAGGTCAGGAAGTCGCCAAAGCCCAGGGACGAAGCCATGTGCTGCAGCGACGTGCGACGGCGTGGGGTTGCTCCGGCGTCACCATTGCGTTCGGTCTCGGTCTTGCGCTTGGCGTCCCTCGTGTCGCTGTCCTTCTCGTCGTCGCTCTCGCCTTCCTCGTCCACCTGACTGATGTCCGTGAAGTCGTCTTCGCCCAAGTCGCTCTGGCTGTTGATGCGCGTCAAACCGGCGCGCGAGGTCTCGAGCTCGAACTCGGCCTCAAGCTCCTCCTCGAGCTTGTTGAGCTCCACCACGACGCTGCGCTTGAGCACGCGCATGCCGAAGAGGATCGAGATGGACACGGCGCCGAGCATGAAGCTGTTGCCGTTGATGTGCGGGAACTGCTCGAACAGGTCCAGCACGGTCAGGAACGGCAGATCGCGGCTCGGGATGTGCACGCCGAACCAGTTGGCGAACTGCGACAGCATGATGAGCACGCCGCCGGCCGAGACGAAGCCGCCCATGACCGGGCGCGAGAAGAAGTCGGCGATGATACCGAGCTGGAAGACGCCCATGAGGAACAGCATGAGGCCCGTGAGGAACGACAGCAGGATGCCCGTGGCCACGCGCTCCTCCACGCTCTCGATCTTCTTGATGGCTGAGCCCACGAGCAGCGACACCTCGGCGCCGTTGGCCACCGACAACACGCGCGACGTGCCGAAGAGCGGGTAGATCATGGGCACGAGCGCGGCCGTGTAGAGTCCGTAAATGGGCGGCACGCCCATCATGGTGCTGAGCGATATCTCCTGCGGCACGATCATCATGCCCACAGTCACGCCGGACACGATGTCGTACTGCAGGTCCTCGCGCACGTCGTAGCTGGGCAGCCACTCGAGGATCGGGATGTGCTGCAGGAAGAAGTAGCGCACGCGCTGCCGCGTGCATCGCTGACGGGCGTTGCGTAACCAGGCCGCAGCGCCATCCACGACGGTCGCACAGCTGAGGTCGTCCTCATGCAGCTGCGGCTCCTGGCGGCGCAGACGCGCGGACGGCGGGGGCCTCGGCGGCGGCATGGAGCTCCCTAACGGCCGTTCTGGTTCTGGCGCTCTCGCACTATCGCGTCTCCGACTAAGTGCGAACTGGTTTTGCTTACGCGCGTCCGGATGTTGCGCGAATGTGACAAGGACACGGTTGTACTGCAAGTGCGCAAGAAAGTACGAGTGTTTCGCTATGGTCAGTTGCTGAATGAGAGGAATTTGAATTTTTCCAGACTTGGATACTGTATCATGTAGAACGCGTGGTTGCTGATTAAGAGGTATGCGTGTCAACTGCTGCTGTTCTCAGCGGTGCCACTCACTCGAGAAGAAGAGACCGGGAGAACATGGCTACGACTGGAGCGCCGCGCCTGCAGGAAGAGGAGGAGCCCACGCTCTCGATATCCTCCGGCCCGCGATCCACCGAGTCGGCCTCGCTGCTGCGCCGCGCCGTGCAGCGCGTGCAGAACTACACGCCGCCGATCCATGTGCGCTCCACGTGGGAAGAGTTCATGGACTTCATGCAGCAGGGCAACATGATCGACCTGGCCATCGGTCTCATCCTGGGCAAGGCGTTCACAGACATCATCAACTCGTTCGTGGTCGACATCCTCAGCCCCACGCTCAGTCTCTTCTCTGGTAAGCTGCTCATTGTGACGGCGGTTGCGCCAGGAGCTCAATGCGATTGTCCTGTTGTTGTACAGAGCGAAGCCTCGCCAATTACTACGCTGTAGCGCGTTGCCCGGCGGATCACAAAGGCTGCAATAGCACATCATGGGAGACGTCGGATCGAGGTGCGATGGATTGGGAAGTGTTCTCTCATGATCATGAACTTGGAACTAACGAATAGCTGTACGCAGCACGAGACGCCGGCGCCATTACCATCAACTACGGTCTCTTCCTGGAGAACGTCGTCAACTTTGTTATCTACGCGCTCTTCCTGTACATCGCCATCAAGAAAGGTACGCGAGTCTCGCTTTCCTCTCGAATTCCAGCAGCTCACGAGTCAATGACTGATGTTTGCGGTCTCTCCGAACAGTCTTTGAAGTGTTTTTCAACCGAAGCGTCAACACGCTCAAGCAGTGCCCCATCTGCAAGGAGCTCGTCAAGGGCGGCGCTCTCGTGTGCAAGAACTGTGGCAACAAGTTTTAGAACGCGTGATAATACAGAGTCCCGTTTACTATACTGGTCGATCTACTGCGTTTTTGAGCTCTGCGTGAACGGACCATTGGCCATGGACATGGTGTGGGCCAGTAGGTGGCTCCATAATGGTGCTGGTGTCTCCAACTCTATACAGTATCGCTATTGACCGGTGAGGCCGCAACTGTATACGCTACTGTATACCGGTATTATCTGGTGGACAAATTCATCCTGGCAAATTTAATGTGGACAAATTATCTCTGCATAGAGGTCTCTTTGTCTTGTTGGACATTTTCGACCATCACTCTCCCGCTGATCCACTTGATACGTAAACGACTAGAGCGGTTCAGTGCATAACGCAAACACTCGATCTTTCGAATCTCTCTCTGACGAGCATTTCCAGCCACCAGCAACAACACCGGCACCATTCCCTATGACGTGCGACGCGGCCAATTACTACAGTAGCGCTTTCCGGCGAAGCAGGCTCCAGAGGTCGACTAAACACCCTCTCCATTGGGCTTTGAGCTCACCCTTCCATCCTCCAGCCACGATGAACCGCCGTTGCAGAGAGCTGCTCCAAAAGTCTCGCCCAAAGGTTCCAGCTCTTTCAGCCAATCAGAAGCGTGAACGGCGTCCACAAACTCAAACGCCCATGATGGCAGGTCGCCAAGCCATCTGATTGGCCAGTGGACCAATCTCATCAGCCAATCCGACGTCAGCATTCGACCTGCATGGCCTGTTGCGGCAGAAGCGGCAGTCCGGTGGCGTTGGGTGGAAGCCACCGGAGCATTAGGATCACTTCAGCATTTGCTCCTCAGCAGTCAAGCAGTCCAGTGAACGATCGTCACCAAGATCCATGGCGCTGCACCGAAGAGCTACGAACGTCAGTCGCAGCGGCAACGAGCCCTCCTCCGCCGGCAGCGGCCGCTTCCTCGTGCCCAAGAAGACTCTGCGCCAGCGAGTGCAGTTCTACCTGCCCATCCTGCGCTGGCTGCCCAACTACAACGTCTCTCGCGACCTCAAGTTTGATATCGTGGCCGGCATCACGGTCGCCATGATGCTCATCCCGCAGGAGGTCTCGCTGTCCAACATCATGAACGTCCCCGCCCATCACGGTCTCTACACGGCCGCCACGGCGCCGCTGGTCTACGCCCTGTTCGGCTCTTCGACGGTGCTCTCGGTGGCCAGTGGCTCCGAAGTGAGTCTGCTCGTGGGCACGATCCTGAGCTCCATTGAGGACAAGGACGAGCGCGTGGCCACTGGTATCATGCTGGCCTTCCTCTCGGGCTGCATCCTGCTGCTCGTGCGCTTCTTTCAGCTCAGTCCTATCGCCGACTTCTTCTCTCGTCCGGTCATGGGCGGCTTCGTGTCGGCCGGTGGTCTGCTGATCATGCTGTCGCAGGTGGCCAGTTGGCTCGCCATTACCGTCACTCACGCCACGTACCCGCCGCAAACGGTCTACAAGATCTTCAAGAACATTGGCAAGACCCAGATGAACAGCTTCTGGCTCGGCCTGTGCTCCATCATCTTCCTCCAGTCGCTGCGTGTGATCAAGCGCCGCTGCTTCCCCAATCCGGTGCTCAGTGGACTGTTCAAGAAGGACAATGCTGATGCAGAGAAGCCTCTGGACGACGCTCATGAGATCCGCACGCCCGTGCGCGACCCCAGTGTGGCTCCTCCCGATCTCACCTACAGCCACGGCTTCTCGCTCACGGAGCAACAGTACATCAGCATGGAGCAGGAACGCAACGCCCGCAACCACACGGACGTCGATGATGTGCCTAAGGCGCCCAAGTCCAAGCTCGCTCTTCTTGGCATCTTCCTCGCTCGCACGATGTGCGATCTGGGCCCGTTGATTGTCTGCATTGCTGGTGGCCTTGTTGGTTACGCCCTTGGCCCCAAGAAGCTCAAGCTCACAGGCACGATCCCTTCTGGCTTCCCTGCTCCTCTTGAGCCTTGGTACGGATTCAACGATGGTTTGATTGACGGCGACAAGTTCGGTGGCATGGTCGGCCACGCTGCTACCATCGCTGTGGTCGTGTACCTCTCCAGTATCGCCATGGCCAAGCGTCTGGCTATCATGCGTGGTGAGGACATCAAGACTGACCAGGAACTCATGGGTCTTGGCGTTGCTAGCATCGTCTGCGGCTTCTTCCGTGCCATGCCTCCCACCGGTGGCATGTCTCGTACGGCCGTGAACCTCCAGAACGCCCACACTCAGCTCGCTTCTATCATCACCTGTCTGATCATCATCTTCTCGCTCTACGTGCTCACCGGCGCCATGTACTACCTGCCCAAGGCCACGCTCGCGTCC
>JAADXR010000721.1:0-12384 GCA_023337935.1 Elongisporangium anandrum
GCAGAACGTAGTTGCTGACGTGCCCATCTTGTCCGATGCTAGAATTGAATCCCATAGACGTTCTGAGCGAACGCCGTCGCATGGCGAAACTGCTCAGCGAAAATAACCGAGAACCCCCACAGGACTCAAAATTAGCTATAGGATTCCCGTCATTTTCACCACACGATTCGTTGCATCCCATAGATCTACAGAGCTTCTAACCGCCGAAGATTTCAAGATCGCGTCGTAATTCATATGAATTGGGATCTTCCAAACAGACTGAGCATTGACCATGACAACATTCTTGAGCTTCATGTCATAGCACACAAGAAAGAGCTTGTCGCATCCGCTCAAATCTCCAGCGAACGTATTCCGTGTAGCGTCATCAATCGAAGAGACACGCCTGAAGTCGAGCAGACAGTAATCGCTAAATCCAAGCAAGGCATATTGACCACCAGAAGCGAATCGTTGGATGAGTTCGTCCAGCCTTTTGGCTTCCTGCAACAACTCGACGCCCCACAATTCATCTTCTCGCTGAATCGTGAAATCAATAAATCCTCTCGACCCAAACAACGTGCCAACGTCTATAGAAGTAAAGCAGTCCCCTGGTGTGCAGCGGTGCGCAGCTTTGTAAAATTCCAACTGCCACGCTCTCTCCAGCGGAATGTCATTTGACAAACGCTTGCCAAGTGCCTGACGGATGCTGCTGTAGTCAATGCTCCCAACAATCCGCAAGATCATCTCCTGGAGCGTATTAGGTCCTTTAACAGGACGCTCAATGGTACCGATGCGCATCTTGACGAAGTATCGCCATAGAACTGGGGATGAGAAATCAGTACCCTCTTTCTTTTGAACTAGAATGCCTTTCCGAATGCATAGTTCCACAGTTCCAGCGTCCGAATCCAAATTGATTCCATAAGCATGACCTTCCAAAGCATCAAGTTCTTCCTTCTTGAGCGTGTTCAAAATCCACACTGCTCGAGTCTTTACCAGAGCGTCGAACAATCCGTGGTCTTTAGGCTTACGCAGAGACCCAAACTGCAACATGCGAATCCACTCTTGAGCCGATGGAGGTCCACTCTTACTCTTCGTACGCAACAAGGAGACTTGGTTCAGTTCATGAATAGCAGTCGCGCAAAGACCAGCGTGGCCACCAGTCAAACACTTCAGATAGTCACAGAAAGCCGTCGCAGAGTCTTGAAGATCCTCGTATCCTCTGAACCCCTTCTCGACATATTCTTCAACTTCTTTGGAGCTGAAGTTCAAATGTTCAATGCCAAGCACCAAGGCCTGTGGGATCTCGACCGGAGTCCCAAGCTCTGCGTACTGGAGATTCGATCCATACGCTGCAAACATCAGGATTCTAAAGTTGACGGTCGAGATGGAACGAACAAGTTTGACCAAATTCCACAACACTGTGGATTCGCGTCTTGGGGAAGATGTGGCGTTTTTGTATAGCATCTGTGCCTCGTCCACCACCAAATAGACCATGTAACCAGTTGAAGCATGCTTCATTGCCGAATCCCAGTCGATCCCACACACTCGTTGGAATAGATCCACTAACGTCTCCGTCTCTGTGATATGGAGGGCTGCAAAGCTGAAAATCCTGCTCTTCTTCTTGCGCTGCTTGCATTTGGCCACCAAATCCATACTCACCAGAGTGCACAAGGAGGTTTTCCCCGTCATTGGCGGACCTGTGGCGAGCAACAGATGCGTCGCTTCGAGTCGCGTGATGATATCGCAGGTCAGATCACTTCGAGACAGCGTTCTCTTATCGTTTAGGTCGACGCCTTGGAAGTGTCCAAAAGAACCAGGATTGCCATACAAAACCACATCTTGAAACTCACTAATCACGCCTCTCTGTATTTTCACCACGAGTGTTTCGTCCGGACCAACACTTTCCAATGAAGCACGCGAATCCAAAAGCTCGCGATTCTGTCGGTACACGACAAGGTCAATCGCTGGGATGCCTTGGAGCAGGTCGTCTTTGTACATCTCCTCCACTGCGCCTCGGAAAGTAACGACGTCTTCAGTAGCCATCCACACTGACGTCGCATTGGACAGCGGCGTGTCGCCTTCATCGAAGAGCTGGAACCATTTGCGCTTCGCCATGGCTTTGAAGTCTACTGAACTAGTCCTATCACTTAATGTGCGACACATAAAACCAGTAGATAGCAATGTTATGTTCGGCACACTAAACCAGGACGTTTTTCTTCAAGGCGGAAGAAGAGAACGGATCAAAGCGCCAGCTCAAGAGCCAAGGACATCGGTCTCTCTCTGTGACCAGCAAGCATGGACGGCCGCAACGGCAAGTGGGTGAATGTGGACTACACCACGCACAATCTGCTGGACGAGAGCTACGCGTACCAGCGGCCGGACGGCTACGCCACGCTGCTGGACAACGCCAACGCATCCGCCTCGGCTGCCAATGGGCGCTCGCATGCGCTCGAGGGCGTGCACAGCTCCCTGGACGACGGCGAGCAGCAGCAGGAGCAGTCCATCCAGATCACGGTGAGCGAGCCCGTGAAGCAGGGCGAGGGCATGAACGCCTACATCTCGTACAAGATCTCGACCGTGACCAGCCGCCCGCAGTTCACCAAGACGTCGTTCTCCGTCATCCGCCGGTACAGCGACTTCATCTGGCTGCATGGCAATCTGTACGCCATGTATCCGGGCGTGGTGGTGCCGCCGCTGCCGGAGAAGCTGCTGGTCGGCCGCTTCTCGCCAGAGTTCGTCGAGTCGCGTCGCCGCGCACTTCAGCTGTTCCTGCACCGCTGCTGCGCGCATCCGGAGCTGCAGCACAGTGAGCACCTCACGACGTTCCTCGAGGCCAGCGACGACGCGCTGCATGTCTTCCGGGCGGACCCGAAGAACACGGCGGGCGGCGGCGCGCTGCGTGGCTCGATCTTCCAGTGGATCGACGACACGGTGAGCACCATCTCGTCCACGCTCGGCAGCAACGGCGCGACGCTGGACAAGACCCCGGCCGACATCGAGGTGGACGAGATGATGGCGTACATCGACGGCCTCGAGCCCATCATCACGGGGCTGCACAAGCACGCGCATGGACTCACGACCCGCGCGAGAGAGATCGCGGACGGACTGTTTGAGTTCGGCGTGTCGTTCACGCTGCTGGGCAAGTCGGAGGAGAACCCGTCGCTGCAGGAAGGACTGAGCCACATTGGCGACTGCGCCGACAAGCTCGCGACTCTGGCGGCAGAGCACGCAGAGCGAGAGGCCGTGCACTTTGAAGAGCCCATTTTTGACTACATCCGTCTCGTTGGAGCGGTGAAGGCCGCGCTGCAGAAGCGGAACGAAGTGCGGAACGCCTACGCCGCGGCCGTGGCTGATCTCGAGGCCAAGACGGCAGTGGTGAACAAGATGCTCAAGAACAAGGGCTTCTCGGAGGAGAAGATCCAGCTGGCCGAGGGCGACGTCATGCGTGCACAGCAGCGCGTGGACGACGCCAAGCTTGAGTACGACATCGTGACGGAGCGCGTGATGCGGGAGGTGCGTGGAGATATCTATACCGTTGCTATAAATGCCAATGGATGACTCATGTGGCTCTGAATTGACTGCAGGTGGACCGCTTCAAGCGCGAGAAGCTGTCGGACTTCAAGCGGATCATTCTGGATTACATCCAACTGCAGATCGAGTACAGCAAGAAGGTGTGTGGGCCCAAGAATATGGTCAACTGAGAGGGCTCTTGTGACTGAATGGCTGTGTGCAGGTGGAGGATGAATGGAACCGTGTTCTACCGCGACTGAATGAGATCCACGTGGAAGCCATTGCGTCCCCAGGAGCGTCCGCGACCACGAACTCGCTGATCCAGGAGGACTACATCCCTTCGGACGGAGGCCGCGTTGCCAACTCCCTCGCAGGCCTTTCACTGGACGAGAACGACGAAGACGAGCTGGACGACCTCCAGCGATACCACTTGGCGACGATCAACAATCCAGATGTAGCTCTCTGAGAAGTTGTGAATCTGCCTGTTGAATAATATTGAGAACGTTTTACTACCAAGACCAGAGCCAGGGATCTGTATCTATCTCTACACTTGCACAGTCTGCTGGCGTCTCTGCTCCAGGGCAGCCGCTAGTTCCTCTCGCGTGGGCAGCACCCAGCGCGCATAGTGGTCTTCGTACTTGACGATGTGGTCGCTGGCCTCCTTCTGGTTCAACTGGCGCTCCGACGCCCAGAACAAGAGAACTCCGACCACAAGACAGCCCAGAGAGACTCCGACCAGCAGCAGCCACTGGATCCCATCAAGAGCGAAGATCTCCATCGTCCCAAGCGCCACGAACGGCCCAGTGGCGACTTCACACGTGCCATCAGTCGAGGCGTTTCCAGCCGTCATGTTGACAGGGTAGGACGAGTACAGGTACAGATTGCAGGGACCATTGGGCTTGTGGCCACGCGCCATGCGCATGGTGCCGTTCTCGCCCCACATGGTGCCCCACGTGTTGCGCAGCACCCAGTACTTGTCTCCTGCATCCGTCTCGCCAAAACCCACGAGCACGACGGCATGGTTCACCTCCTTCCCGTCTGATTTACAGTCGTTGGCATCGTAAATGCCACCGCCGTAGTTCTTGAAGCCGTCGCCACTGGCGTCGATGTTGGCTGAGACTGGACCGACAAGCAGCGCCTCCAGCAGCGCGTCTTCGTCTTTCGAGTCCACCGCGACGTAGCTCGAGACGCCCGTGGTCCAGGACACAGCGGTGCTGGACGAGCTGACGCTGCGGCAGACCGTGCTGGTGGCGTTTGTGGCCATGACGTACGGGTACGTGGAGGCACACGTGATGCCATGAGGCGAGAGCTGGTTCATGTACTCGTACGTGAGGAAGGGCATGCCGCCGTCGCAGCCTTCGGATGAGGACGTCATGTTGATGGAAAACTTGCTGCGGATGTGGTCGAGAGAGGTCGAGCAGCTCAACACTTGCTCCACGCTCAGTGGCCACTAGAAAGGATAGCATACAGAGCAGCAACAGTGAGTGGTGGGTCATGCTTTGGATTTCGGCATGAAGATGACGATTCTTACGGCCGTTGTGTTGTGCGCAATGGCGAAATGGCTCTCGACGACAGCGACACCTGCAGTCAATCCAATGCACCGGAGTCAGTCTCAGTCAGTCGAATCCATAGAGAGAGAGGCTGGATCATCTCACCTGAGAAAGCCCAGCAGCTGCCGCATGTGCCCTGGTTCTTGACGGGCGTCATGTACTTTCCGCCTTCGATCGAGAGCCAATTCCAGGACGTTGGGACGTCCGCACTGCTAGCAGAGGAGGAAGAGGTACTGCTGTTGGCGGTCGTGGTCGTGATCGTGAGCTTCTTGGTGTGTTCCGACGGCAGCGGCCTCGAGAGCAGGAAGGACCGGTACTCGTCGTCGCTCAGGTCGCTCAGCTCGTTCCAAGCCATGAAGTAGGACCGATCGCCCTGCTCATACTGCTCGTTGTAGTACTCCATCACTCGAGCTGTGTACTCCAGCGCACCAGCGCGAGAGCGCAACGACTTGCGCTTGGGCCCCACGACGCGGCGCCGCTCTTGCGCTGGATAGAGGTCGCTCAAGGCGGCTTCAAACGCTGCCACTTTGCCGTGGTCGCTGCTTGAACCCAGCATCTTGCTGATCAAAGAAGGACCGGCAGCCATGGTGAGCGCATCTGCATGCGTCAAGAGGCTTCCCAGGCCCAGCAACAGCAGCATAGAGAGACGCATCGCCATGAGCAGCTCCCAGTCGGTGGGTTAATGGGAAATTGCGCGAGAAATCATGAAAAAAATCCATTGAGCCAATCGGATGTGTCGCACCATGATTTCAGCCAATCAACGTGCATTGTGTGCCCTTTTTTCGTTTCGAGTTGAAAAACCCAAAACGGACTTACGCTTTGACCCATCTCAATCTGCAATACAACAGTCGGATATAATCAACCTGTTCCAACGGAACGATATCACTGATCTTAATTAACTTGCACACACAAAGGCACACGCACTGAGTTCCTTCAGGCATCGCACGGCTGATTATTTAGTCTTCCTCTCGGCCTGCACGCGCTTGGTGCTGAACATCCAGTCAAGCCAAGTTGCTATTATAATAATCAATGCCATCAGTAAAGCCACGCAGGAGCACGCAACTTCGTTCAGAAATTCCTACCGCTCTCCGGGGGCTTCTCCATTGCCTTGCACGCGGCCTCAAGGTCTTGCTCGGCAACTGCATACAACACAAATGAGCTTCTCGCTTCCACCAGAAAGAACATCTCAAACAAATCACCCATGACGTTGATTTCCAAATCCAGACGGACACGAAAGGCGTCGAATGCGCGATCCGAAGACAATTCGACGCGCTTCTGGGCCATTTCGAATTCTTCACTCGACCGTGTAGCTTTGCACGCGCGTAAGGCGATCCAAGCCTCCTGTTCCTGCTCCTTAGCGCTCTGTTCAATGCGCTGAGCGGCGCTTGCCTTCTCTCTCGCGGCAGCCAGCAGGACTTCAGCTGTTGCCACGTCCATGGGGCTGGCAACCTTCGTGGGCTTGGGCATCATTTGCTTCATTTCCTTTGCCTTCTTTCGCGCAACTGCTATGAGAGCCTCAGCCGCCTTTGCGTCAAACGTATATGCCTTCTCCGGAACGATCATCGTTCACTTCAAGTCGCTTTCTCCAGTGAAAAAGTAAAGTGATTACCTTAAGTTATTTGGTGGACTCTCTCTACTTATTTACTATAATAGGCATCCCAATGGACCGTCACTCCCATAGTGGCAGGACAAGTCGTGGGGTAACTGGAGGAGTCATGGATGGGTCTGTTGGATGAAGTGTGGGAAAACCTGAGGTTCGAGATAGTGCAGCAAGAATAAGATCGAAGTGCTCCGGATTCGTGGTGAGCTCGTAGTGGTGCCGAATGATGTACCGGCAGTGTGCACCAAACAATTTATATGTGAGGTTGACGAGAGTACCGTCAGGTGGGACCGGGTCCTGGTCGAACTGAATTCGATTGCGTTGGTGCCAAATTGAGTGAATAGCGCAGCATGTGAACACCCGCCATAGCAAAATAACCGATTCTGCGTATGGCGACCAGACTGAATTGACACTCTTAGCACTTGGTGCCGTGATCAATTGCCAATTAATTTGATGAAGCAAAAAGGGTTGCCAACCTCTTCGTGCTTGCTGCCAAAACGCAGAGATGTGTTTGCACTCCACAAAACAATGTTTAGCTGTTTCTACAGCAGAGCAACTCTCAGTTGGACACTAGATGCAAGAACGATCCCGAGCTTGAAACATCCAAAATCGAGACCCCAATGGAAGGAGACGATACCACAATCGTAGAAAGACATCGTGTACGACTGGAAGTAAAAATCGACGAAGAGCTCTAACAGCACGATATTGAGGAAGGAATTGGTCGGGTGGACAACCGGCTCGTTCAGCAAAGGAACGTTGAGGAACAACTTCCTCCAGTGAAAAAGGATTCGCCAAACGCACTTGATGTGGTACACATTGTATGTGGGCTTTCCTAGGAAGAACCTGGTTTTACAGGTCAAAACCTATCAGAACTTGATCGAATACCGGTACGGTACGGTATCGCATGCAGGTGTCGGACGAAGCCGGCAGATGGCACCTCAAAGATGCCAACCTCTGCTCGTGTTGGAGTCTCTTGCCATTGCTAACGAACCACTCGCCCACTTGTTGTTGCTGATCCTCACACGCATTGCTGGTTAAACTAGGTTTACATACCTGGTTAAACCAGGTTTTTGAAGAACCGATGGGATAACGCAGTGTGTTCGGGAAGGAAAGTGCGCTCATTTGTCGGAACACCTCGTGCAGATCGACACCAGCGAGCAAGAGCGCGCGGTGCGTGCGGCAGCCATTGAGTTCATGGCAGCTCCGGATTCAGTGAGCCCGGAAGAGCAGCTCATCGACCGGCGCAAGCTTGCCTACGTCGCTGCAATGGCGACAGCATTGAAATCTCTCTCACGCCAAGGTAAATGGGCGCTCCTATATACTCATGGCGTTGCAGTTCTTGTGCTGATGTATCGTGCGTGCCAGTTTCTCCGGTCTCCCTCAGGTTCGATACGACCGAAGGAATGCCTGTGCTTCAGGCCGAAGCAAACTTCTGGGCGGCGAACAAGCGCCGTCACGAACATGAAGAGGCTTGGGAGCAAGCGGTGCGCGTGTACATGTTGGCTCTGAGCCTTGAGATGACGCGTCTGCTTTCTGGACGTAAGTGTGCCAGTGGGCTTGTTTCGTTTGCTTTGCTGAGTTTTTTTTCTTCTGTTTAGCTGTCCAGCTTGAGCAGCCGCCGCGCCCACCGCGCATTGTCCGATGGATTGCGTTGATCATCGGTGGCGCTGTGGTCGTCGGTGGCCTCGTCTGGAATGCTGTTAGGGGTTTGTGCGCACGATGTGGACGGGCGATTCTTCGGGTGATTGGAACACGGGTCCTAGACTAGCCAAAATCCTAATATAAGGGGCTCTACTCAATCCGTTGCAGGCATGCATTATAGCCAGTGAAAAGATGGATTTTTTGCGTTCTGGTGTTTGATTGGATGAAATGAGTACTCAGCTCACGCTCCAGTCAAAAGCGCCCAAAGCTTCGCTTTTGAAACGTTGTGCGCGTCCCACAGCAAAATGGCTCAAGAAGAAGGACCCCAGGTGCGTTCGCCTGCCGTTTCTCATCGACCAGCAGCCGCATGGCTGTCTGCATCACATAGAAGAGATCAAGGCGCATGTGCTCATACCTTGTTTGCTGTGTGTTAACCTCAGGTTCGCGTGAAATTCATCACCAAAAATGCCGCGATCCGCGTCACTGAGACGCCGTTCGCCGTGCCGACGCGCTTGACGCGCCAAGGTCTGTCGCAAGTGGTGAACCACCTGCTGAACAATGAGACCCCGCGTCCGTTCGACTTCCTCATTGAGGAGCGCTTCCTGCGCTCGTCGCTGGAGAAGTACATGCTGCAGAACTCGGTGTCGGAGGAATCGGTGCTGACGCTCGAGTACGTGGAAGCGCTGCCGGAGCCGGAGCAGTCCAACGCCACGAACCACCCGGACTGGGTCAGCGCCGTGGCTGTGTGCAAGGAGATCATCGTCACCGGCTGCTACGACGGCCTGCTGCGCGTGTACGACGTGCAGGGCGAGTGCAAGGCGTCCGTGAAGGCGCACCAAGGCGCCATCAAGGCTGTGGCCGTGCAGAGCGTCTCGGCGGACGAATTCCACATCGTGACCAGCGGCAAGGACCAGATGGGCCAGCTGTGGCTTTACCGTCCTTCGGCCGAGAGCCTCACGGCCGTGGCTGCTTTGACCGGCCACCTCAACAGCGTGGACGCCGTGGCGCTGCACAAGTCCACGGAGCAGATCGTCACGGGCTCGTGGGACAACACGGTGCGCGTGTGGAAGACCTCGAGCGAAGAGCTGCAGGTCGAGACCGGCCAGCCCAAGAAGAAGCAAAAGAACGGCAAGAGCGGCGCCGGCGCCATCACGTTCCGCCAGCTCGAGGCCGAGATCGTGCTCGTGGGCCACACGAGCTATGTCACTGGCGTGGCCTTTCACCCGCAGCACGAGCACCAGATCGTGTCGGCCGGCAGCGACCGCACGGTGCGCCTGTGGGACCAGACGACCCACACGTGCATCCAGACCATGGCCGGCAACCGCGCCATCACGGACATTAGCATCAACAAGAGCGGCCTCGTGCTGTCGTCCCACCCGGACCACTGCGTGCGTCTCTGGGACCCGCGCGCCACGCAGTCGGGCGAAAACGTCGTGCAGCAGACGTTCCACTCGCACAAGGAATGGGTCAGCGCTGTGGCCTGGCAGCCGGAGAGCGACCACCTCTTCGCCTCGGCCGGCTACGACGGCGCCGTCAAGATCTGGGACGCGCGAAGTACCATCCCGCTGCACACTGTGGCTGCGCACGAAGGCAAGGCGCTTGCGCTGGCCTGGCGATCGTCTGAGTCCTCCTCGGCGGCCTTCGTGAGCGGTGGCGAAGACAAGCAGCTGAAAATGTTTAGCGTATAGATTCCCACGCAGGCCTGTCGCTAGCTAATTCACAATACACATCACTAGAATCTCTGAAAGAACAAGCCGTCCATTATCCTTCAGGCCACGAGAGCTCCAGCGTCTTCTTCTACATGATGATCTATCGTCTGTGGCGATTCTGCTCCTGGTCTTGCTCTCTCTCCACCTCAGCTAACGCCCTTAAGTCCAGGCGAGCAGCTTCTCCAGCTCCTCGATGTCGTCGGCGGGCGCCTGCTGGATCTGGCGCTCGTAGTAGCTCTCGATCTCGGCCAGCGTGCGCTTGCTCTTGTCGTCGTGCACGAAGTTGATGGCGCAGCCCTTGCGGCCGAAGCGGCCCGTTCGGCCGATACGATGCAGGTACGTCTCCGGGTCCGGGTCGCCCTCGCGGTTCACGGGCACGTCGAAGTTGATCACGAGCGAGACGCCGGCCACGTCGATACCTCGTGCCAACACGTTGGTCGTGATCAGCACATTGGTCGTGCCGGCGCGGAACTCGTCGATGACCTGGTCACGAACCTCCTTGGCCATGTCCGAGCCGTGCAGGATGCCGACCGAGTGGCCGTTCTCGCGCATGCGGCGCGTGAGCTCCTTGCACGTCTCGCGCTGCTGCACGAAGATGACGCACTTGCCGATGGTCAGGATGGCGAAGATGTCCGAGAGCACCTTGAACTTGTTGTCGCGGGTCTTGCAGTCGATCCAGAACTGCTTGATGCCGTCCAGCGACAGCTTCTCCTTCTTGACCGTGATGATGTTGTGGTCCGGCACCATGCGCATGGCGAACTCGCGCACCTCGTCGGCGTACGTGGCCGAGAAGAGCAGGTACTGGCAGGACCGGTTGCGGATGGCCTTCTTGATGGCCACGGAGCGGTCGCGCATGCCGTCTTCGGCCACCATCATGTCGGCCTCGTCCAGTACGAAGATCTTGACCTCGCGCGTGTCCAGCTGCTTCTTCTTGATCATGCCCTCGATCTTGCCGGGCGTGCCCACGATGATCTGCGCGCGCACGTGGTCGCCCTTGGCCACGTCGTTGCCCGGGATGGCCAGGAACGTGTCCACGCCGCTGTACTTGCCCATGGCGTTGACCACGGCCATGATCTGACGCACCAGCTCACGCGTCGGGCCCACGCAGATAGCCTGCGGGGCCTTCAGGTTGACGTCCACGCGGTAGAGCATGCCCAGCGCGAACGTCGCGGTCTTGCCACTGCCGCTCTGCGCCTGGCCGATCAGGTTCTCCGGCGGGCTAACGAGTCACAAGCGCGTAAGATCAGCAGTAATCAAGAGAGGGAGAGAGAGCTACGCACTTGGCCAGAATGAGCGGCAGCGCCACCGACTGGATCTTGGACGGCTTGGAGAACTTCATGGAGTACACGCCCTTGAGCAGCGACGCGGGCCTGTAGCATCAGCCGCCATTCGAATGAGCACACGTCACAGATTCCGTCCACCAACAAGCGGATGCAGGTGATACTCACAGGTTGAGCTCCTCGAAGGTCACGGCCGAGAAGAGATTGGAGTTCGGGTCGTTCTGCAGCACCTCCAGCTCGGCCTTGTAGTCCTCGTCGTCCAGTCCCTGGCCCAGCGCCAACACGTCCTCCAGCGACTGCGTCACCTCGGCCACCTCATCGACCGGCTTGGTCTCAACCGCAGCCGCCGCCTCCGCGTCGACCACAACCGCCTCTTCCGTCACGTCCGCCACGACCACCTTCTCTTCCGTCGAGTTCATTGTTTGCGTCCGCTTAATCCGCTCGAATCCGCTTCCTGTTTGGGTGCAAAATGCCCCGCCGCCTTCCTTTGCGTGGTCTCCCGCCGCTTTTTCCCAAGCGGGAGGTATCTAGTGTGCACCACGCTATTCCCAATGTTAATCTGGTTCACTCATCGGGATGCACCTTTTGTCATAGGCATGGGAAGCATCCACATTCTGACATGTTTGCTTCCCATGTCGAAGCGCAAGTGGTTCCAACTGGTCGACGAAGACCGCAACGCGCTGTCTCCCGCCGCCTCTGTGCGGGTGAACGAAGATGATATCAATGCCTTTCTAGACGCAGTGAAGGTTAAGTTCTCCAACACTCTGGCGCATGTTGATACTCCTTACCTCCGCGTGCTCAACCAAGGGCGCCTTCTGACGTCGAGTGACTCATTGGATGGGCTTGGTGTTAACAATGATGATACTATGCTGCTCGTGGAAGTGCCACCGAAGCAATATGCTGATATGCCCCTGAAAGCGAGTAAAATTCAAGATGTGGCTTTGTACGGCGAGCCTAGTTCTTTTGGGCAGTTCCAATTGGAATGAGACGGGATTCAGTGGAATATTACGGCTCTAGAGCTCTTCTAGTTGTATCCTCCATAGTGTTTTCGACCCGGTATTGTATGGGAAGTAATAAACCATTCGACTCTAAACTGTTGTTTTCCGATGTAATTCTAC
>JAADXR010000722.1:0-12361 GCA_023337935.1 Elongisporangium anandrum
CGATCACCTCGGTCTGGTTGTCGGCCGACGTCGTGAAGGTCTCCGAGCCGCTGGCTGGGAGCACCGTGCCGCGGGACACGACCTCCGACACGCTGCCGTTGGCGAGCGCGACCGCGAGCGTGAGCGGGGTCACGTTCACCTGGTTCAGCGGCTTCTTGGGCTCGGGCACGTTCACGAGCTCCGCGCGGCCGGCGGCCTCGATCGTGGCGCCGTGGGCCACGACCTCATCGGGCGACATGTGCAGGTGCGTGGTCTTGCCGTCGAAGTACTTCTTCACGGCGTTCTGCACCAGCGGGATGCGCGTGGAGCCGCCGATGAGGATCACGTGGTCGATGTGGTCCTTCTCTAGGTCGGCCTCCTCCAGGATCGAGTCCACTTCCTCCAGCGCCGTGCGCACGAAGTCGTTGATGAGCTCCTCGAAGCGCGGGCGCGACAGCTTGAGCGAGAAGTCCTCGCCCTCCATGAGCGAGTCGACCTCGATGCTCACCTGGTTCTGGGTCGACAGCGTGCGCTTGGCGTTCTCGCACGCGATGCGGAGACGGCTCGACGCCTTCTTGTTGGAGCGCACGTTCAGCTTGCTCTTGCGCTCGAACGCCTTGGCGCAGTGCTCGAAAAGCACGCGCGTGAAGTCCTCGCCGCCGAGCGCGTCGTTGCCCTTGGAGGCCACGATCTCGAACAGACCCTTGTCGGCGTTGATCAGCGTCACGTCGTGGGTGGCGCCACCGATGTCGAACACCAGCACGTACTCCGGGGCCGGGTTCTTGGCGCTGTCGTCCAGGCCGTAGGCGATGGCGGCGGCCACGGGCTCGCTGATGTACGTGAGCACGTTCACGCCGGCCTTGGCGGCGGCGGCGGCGATCAGCTCCTTCTGCTTGTCGTCGGCGTGGGCCGGCAGGCTCATGACCACGTGGTCCACGGTCTCACCTGTGAAGTCCTCGGCCAGGTCCTTGAGGTTGCGGATCAGCAGGGTGCAGAACTCGACGGGCGTGATCGTGTGCGCCTCGCCGTTGCGCGAGGTCTCAGCGTGCACGTGGCCGTCGGCGGCCTTGCCCACGGAGAAGGACCATTCCTGCACGAACTCGCGCTCGAGCACGTCGTCGTGAGCCTTGCCCAGCACGCGCTTGAGGTGGAAGACCGTGTTCTCGGCGTGCGAGTAGATCTTGTTGACGGCCGTGTCGCCCACGATGACCTCCTCGCCCTCGAAGCACACGTAGGCCGGCGTGGTGCGGAAGCCCTGGTCGTTGGCGATGATGTTGACCTTGCCGTTGTGCCACACGCCCACGCAGCCGTGGGTCGTGCCGATGTCGATGCCTGCGACCACCATGATGCTCGAATTAGCTGCTCTCTCTGTCTCGGACCAGCGAATATGATCACCCTGATGAGCGGCACCCGCCAGAGGGCACGTATTGGCTGGCTGTGGACTTTTTTACGGCCCCAAAACGTAATTACGAGTCTTCAAATCGAATCTTCAAACACACCTGGTTTTGGCAATTGCAGACACGAATTGAACCCATTTCGACAGGCCCCTATATTTAGAACCAGAACTGTACGACAAGATCTGATTACGGAAGCGATCTACTGCTCTCGCGCCTGGACCACGGCGGCGGCCTGGACGGCCGACTCCAATTGCGCATGGCGCTGCGTCTCAGCGCGACGTTTCTTCACGGCCGCGTGCATCCAGGCGAGCACTTCGGAGCGAGGGATCTTCTCTTCGTGATGCGGCGCAGCTTCAGTCGAGACCTTGGGCAGCAGGAAATGGAACACGCAGGCGCCGATCTGGATCAGATTGCGACTGCGCAAGGCTACAGGGGACGAGCCAAAAGCCACGCTCTGTCCGTTCACCGTAATAGGAGAACGCAAGCTGAGACACTCGACCGTAAAGCACGATTGGACGCTACTCCAAACGATCAGCGCATGCTGACGCGCAATGCTCTTGTCGTTGCCTACATGGCAGTCCAGGCCTTGACCAGCCGGTAAACCCTTGAGCTTGCTCAATCCAAGTCGATCCTGGTAGAAATGACGCCAAGGTGAACTCATGCGTCCGAGTACAACGCAGGGCTCAATCAGGTAGAATTGGAACTCGCGTCCCTGTAACACAAACACTACGATCAGCTCCACATCCAGTATATCTCGCTCTAGATGAAAACATCGTAACTCACCTCTAGCTTGGCATAACCACGCGGGCTCACTCGGAAAGCCTGATGCCGCTCTCGATGTTGGGCTGCAATCAACGCCAGTTGGTAGATCGGGTGCGAAAACAACTGAACAGCTTCACGCTCCAAATCGTTCAGCTTGCCTGCATCCAAGGTCGCCGCATGCTGAGTGGCTTCGTGCAGGTCGAGGACATCGCGAGAACTGAATCGTGCCACGCACGTGGCGCATCCAAATGGCAAATAAGGTGCCACGGAGAGTTCGCACTCTTGGGAGAGTGAGAGATTGATATGTCGTGTCGCAGTCGACGGTCCTTCCGCCTGACGCTCCATCAACTCGGGGAAGTCGTAATAGTCCACACCTCCATCGCCATGTTCATAGTACGCGACCACGTTGCCCTTTTCGTCCACAAACTCCTCGTCGTCCTTGCCTTGGTTGAGCATCACGATCTTGGGTGCGATGCATTTGCGGCTCTTGCACGACTGTTTGCGAAGACCAGGACCTCCGTATTTCTTCATGTCGAGGCAATGACGGCATTTCATGCAATCCGGCGCGCGACATCCTGCGCATTTACTACATCGCATTACGCGTGTGCGGGAAGATCGACCATTTGCGTCTGGAAGAGGAGATAAGGTGCTGAGCAAGCCGTCCATATTGTCGTCGTGGTGCAATAATAACGATGTATCTCTTGGTGAGTCCATCGATACATCTCCATCATCAGAATCATCAGCGTAAGCAAGATGACTGCCACTAAATGTCGAATCGTGGTCGCTATCGACAGACGAATAAGACACAGTAGCATCATCCATGTCGTCCAAAAGCATGCTATCGACATCCGAGTCATCTCTCTCGGTGCCCATGTCATCATCATGCGGATGCGAACCTTCCGAATGCTTTTGCGACTTGGACTTTCGACTTCTCTTGGTCGAAAGGCCCCAGCTCCGAGGATTAATGCACTTGCGATTCTTGCATGATTGCTTGCGAAGTCCCGGTCCACCATATTTTTTCATGTCCTTGCAGTGACCGCAGACCATGCAGTCATCCGACAGACAGCCTGCACATTCTCCGCACCGACTAATTCGTTTTCTGGACCGCGGTGTGCCATCGCCAGAGCGACGTTTCTATCCGAATACATAGAAGAAATTGAATCGTGGAATCTCCACGCAGAAACTACTTATGCAAGCCCACCAACCTTCGGGATAATCACTTTCGGTAGTGATATACTCTTTTTAGACTCTGAGTCGCTAGGTTTCGGAAGTGCTGGTCGCTTTAGGCTTGAACCCTGAAATTCATCATATCAATATCGTCAAGAATGCATTTCCTCCTTTGGCACATAGTACAACATAACTTACTGTGCTGTTCACAACGATTTTCACATGAGGCTTTGAGCGTTCCTGCTTTTCTTTGACTGGAAGTTTCCGCCAGTCGAAAGTTCGAGTTTTTAACGCGAGTACTCCTTGTTTGTTTAATGAGCTGAGGGTCGCGACTTCTTTCTCACTCCTTGCGGTTGAGGTCGTTTTCACTTTTTCCATGAAAGACGAGCAGATATCAGCATCAGACTCCACAATGAATGATTGCACGACATCACAAAGAGTTTGAATCGAGTCTTTGTCGAATGCCGCGCATGTCCACGCCTATTAATTGACATCAAAAAATGCGAGTTAGACATTCAACACGCGTTTGTGATGCAGAGACCCCTTCGTACCATCATTTTCCGCCGCGTTGGAAAGAGTGCCGGACAAAGGAAATGGATCAACTTGCGTGCATCGACGCGAAACAATTCTGAGCAAATCAGTAGACGTTGCCGGCTTCGCAGAGATATTAAACGTAACCAAAATGGCTCGTTGCCCTGATCCAGAGATTCACTGTCATGAGGGAGATCGAAAATCGTGCATTGCCATTGCACCGAGCCCAGCAAAACAAGATCTTCAGCAAAAATGTCAAAACTTGTAAGCACGACTCGCGTTGTAGTTTCGGGGCCAAAGAATGAGTCCGACTTGAAAAGAGTACGGAGCATATCGCGATCGGATCGTTCTCCCCAGTAGGGAACCACTCCAACCCGGTTGTCGTTACTCAAGGCAGCTTTCCACATTGGGAGATCGGATGTCGAAGCGACAACAAGATGGAGAAATGAATTTGCGGGTTTCGACCGAGTGAGTTGAGCTAAAGAGCGTGCAATCTGTGATGTAGTACAGTTTTTTGTCAGAAAACATTCATGAGACTGCTACGGGATGACATATTACCTCGTTTTGTTGCTCGGCTCGTGAGCGCGAGTTGCTGATAATTAAGCCATTCGCACCACGTTGATACAGCAATTCCAATTGCCCGATTTTCTCAACGGATGGCCGAATCTCTTGGTTGTGTTTGCCAGGAAACGACCGCACATTTTGTAGCAGCGCTAGCCATTCTGGTGAAGCTTGATGCTCTAGCTCTTCCGCTTTATAAAATGGATTGAGTGACAACCGCTCAGCACTGTCGTTTGTCGCAGGGTTTTCTTGTAAACAGTGGGCTGTATGATATTTGAATAAGCCATTTGAGCTACCACATAGTCAACATACAATAATCAGTGCTCAAACTCATGAAGCACCGCAAGAGATGAACGCACCGTGTCCAATCTGCATCGAAATCGGTGAGCGCGCATCGATGATCCCAATAGAGCTGCGTTGACGTCGCTTTTGCCAGGTCGTGAGCAACTGGGACAGCTTTGCTGAGTGTTTTACCCAGCAGAAGGTTGCTATAATATTGCAACTCAGACACGAGAAAGTGGTTGAGTGCTTTGCGTTCTTCAGTGACAATGCGTGCTGATGGTCGGACTGGAGCAAATGTTACTGGTGCGTCATCGTCCTTGAGCTCCTCGGCAACTGATGGTTGAGCTGGAACGGGTGTCGCTGGTGAATCTCCCATCTTCACAACACGATCTTCGATCACAATTGGAGGTGGAGAAAGGGACGGAGGGGGAGGAGGCGACTGTGGTGGTGCTGCAAACACTAGTGTCGCTGCTACCACGGGCTCGGAATCAAGCGGAATTGATGCTGGCGGGGGTGGTGATTGCGCTGGTGAAGATGGTGGCACAGGCTCCACCTCGGTTTTCACGATTGTTGGCTGGATTGCGGGCGAAGCCGACACTTCCGGTGCGACCACCTTGCTCTTCTGGACAGAGACGTAGTGTTGGCAAGCTGATGCGAGCTGTCTCAGACGCCGACGCTTCTCAACCCGCCGAACGTGCACACTGCTGGCGTGGTCCACCACTGACGGGCGTCCATGTACGACCCGGTGCTGCCACAGATACTCGCTCTTGCGTTTGACTGAGAAGGCTGTGAATTCCTGTCTCTCCGTCGTTGGGAGAGTGATCATATTCAAGTCTGCGAGGTTGAGCTGTGCAAGCTGCTGGATTTGTCTACAGTCAGAACACGTGCTGGTCAGCACCAATGAGCACCACGGCATTATCAGATCTCTGCCTACCGTTGCTTTTCTTCGGCTTTCTGTTGCTGTGAGCAATGCAGCGGATTAGTTCCAAGCAATCGGCAGTGGTGACATCAAGCAGCACTTCTGGTCTACCTTCCAATGCGCCAAATCCGATAGCGCGCCCTTGAGACTCACGTTGTCGATCGCAGCAGCCTTCGCTCGCAGTATTCTGTCTCTGTACTGCGCAAAGCCTGCAAGACTGAACTCGTCTTCGCTCTCGTTGCTCACTCTGTCATCCAAGCTGCGCATTAGTCCCATTATCCCGACCGCAATCATCTGCCGCACTCACTGCTTCCAAGTGGCCATCAGCGCCTTATCCGGCAGTTCAGATCGCTCCAGACGCTCAGGTGAACACTCATAGAACGCGGCATTGTAGGCATTCTCCAGCGCATCGTAGGCCGCTTCGTTCCCGTCGTCCGGTACGGTGTCGTACACTCGGCCCGTGGGAATCCCGGCCACGGAGCCACTCGCATGCGCTCGATCCGCTTCCACACGCACACGGACCTTCTCCAGCTCAATGCGGTCCGTGCGTGAGCGCGAGTGAACGACAGCGCCCGTAGGGATCTCCGTCTCATGCGAAGAGCTACACAACGCAATGGTCAGTTCAGTCATTACCCACTAGACGTGCTTTGGCCATCTCCCCCTCACCGCTCTGCGTCCATCACTGCGGCCTGCAGGACACGCGTCGTGTGCTCTACAGTCTCCTGCTCATTTGCTCTACACAAAGCCACAGACAACACAGGACGCACATGCGTATGGTGAGTTGGCCGTTCGAACCGTCAGATGCGTGTCGCTTGGCCTGCAGCATCATGGACGCTTGGCTAGCGGACGTACCGGAGAGACGAGGCGAGAGGCGGTCGCAGTCGGCGCTCGGCCGGCAGCACGGCGGCCTCGACGGCGTCCAGCCGCAGCAGTTGCGCGTTCTCCATGGCCCCAAGCTGCCACTGCGGCCCAACATCCAACAGGGCGCCAGGTCAGGGCGGCCCAGCGGGGGCGGCCGCGCAACGCCAGGTAGGTGGCGTGGACCACTTCACAGACACATAAGTGATGTGGCACAACGTAACATTGGTGTGGTAGCGTACACCAAATAGCCACGGCCAGTGCCTTTGCGCATCATGGAAGCGACATAATTGGAAATGGCGCGATCGGTGCAGACGGCGAGAAAGCCCAAGGCCAAGCGCCAGCCGGAGGCCGAGCAGCAGCCACAGACCAAGCGCAGCAAGCAGCAGAAGCAGGAAGCGCCCAAGCAGCAGGAGACCAATGCATCGTCAGCTACGATCGCCAAGCTGCTGGGCGGCATGGACGTGACCACGTTCCTGAACGAGTACTTTGAGAAGAAGCCGCTGCTTGTGCGTGGCAATGGATCGCAAAAGGTAGGCAACATGTATTTGTGGCATTAGCTATGATAGAGCTCATGTGATTAATGCGTGTGTTCGTCTTGTAGCTCTACGACGCCGATCTGTTCTCTCGCGGGGAGCTGCTCAAGATCCTCAAGAAGAACGAGCTGCAGTACGTCAAGGATCTCACTGTGTGCAAGTACGTGGACGGCGAGCGCGTGAACTTCGAGAGCGAAAACGAGAAGGATAACCTGGCGCGACCAAAGAAAGTCGGCAGTCTCTTCGACGCCGGTCGCTACAGCTGCCAGTTCTACCAGCCGCAGCGATACGTCGACGGACTCTTCGCGCTCAACGCAGCGTTCGAAGAGGTTTTCGGCTGTCTTGCCGGTGCGAGCGCCTACCTGACGCCACCGGCCTCGCAGGCGCTCGCGCCGCACCACGACGACGTCGAGGTGTTCATTCTGCAGACGGAAGGCCGCAAGAAGTGGAAGCTTTACAAGCCGCTGACCGAATTGGCTGGCGAGCACAGCTCCGATCTCTCTCCGGATATGATCGGAGAGCCCACGATGGAGCTGACGCTTGAACAGGGCGACATGGTGCGTATTAAAGTGAACTGGAGCTTATCTGGTTCTATATTAACTCATCCGTTGATGCTGTCTCTGTAGCTCTACTTCCCGCGAGGCGTGATTCACCAGGCCTGCACGGACGACAAGCTCTTCTCGACCCACGTGACCATCTCGGTCTACCAGCACAACTCGTGGGCCAACTTCCTGGAGGTCGCTCTGCCGCGTGTCGTTCGCCGCGCTTTCGATAGCGACGTGTCCTTCCGCAAGGGCTTGCCTGTAGGCTACCTCAACTTCTTGGGCACGCAGTTCCCCACGGACTCGAAGCAGGCGCGCGACTTCGCTGCGTCCTGCAAGGAGCTGGTGAAGAAGCTCAGCGCCCACGTGGACCCCACGGACCTGCAGCAGGCCGTGGATGAGGCTGCCATGGACGTCGTGGCCAACCGTCTGCCACCTGTGGAGATTGCGGCTGCGAAAGAAGCCGATGCTTCGCTCTCGCCCCTCGATAAGAACGTCTCGATCCGATTCAAGAACCGCTCGCATCTGCGTCTGACGCTGGGCGAAGACCCCGACAAGCAGCCGTTCGTGGCCGTGTACTACTCGCTCAAGAACTGCCGAGTGCATCACATGGGCGTGTGCACCTGCAGCGATGGCGAAGATGGAGACGAAGGCAGCAGCGCCAATGGAGAAGACGAAGAGGAGGAAGGTGACGATGAAGAAGGTGGTAGTGACAGCGAAGACGAGGAAGGAGCGGCCATGAATCCGGCCCTGCCGGCCAGCATCGCCTTCCCGGGCGAGCTCGCCGCCCCGCTTTTCAAGCTGTACTCGTCATATCCAGCGTTCACGCCGGCCGAGAAGATCATCAGTGCTGGCGAAGAGGACGATGAGACGCCCGTGCGTGGCATGCTACTGCGTCTGTGGGCCGAGGGGCTCTTGGACGTCACCAAGCAGAAGAAGTGATGACCAGAGTAATAACGATCGACTACTTCACTTTGCTTTCCATCACGTTTCTTTATAGCTGCCAAGGGTCTACATTGAACCCCAGCACTGGCGATATCTCTTTACTACGTCGCCAGAATGCAAAAGCGCGACGATCACTGCACAACACACTTTCGCTTATCGAATGCAGTCCAGGATAGTCTGGCTGATCTCTTCGCTCTCCGATCGCACGGCCATCTACAGCAAACAAACACGGCACTGAGTTGATCATCTCACACTGGAATTCAGCGTTTGTGTCTTCATCTTACCTGAAGAATCATGCCTCCGCTGGCCTCGTCAATCGCTATTCTGGACTTGACCAGCACCTTGACTCCGCCGACAAAGACGCCTGACAGCAGCAGGATGTGGGCCTTGGCCTTCGGCTGCGGCACGGCCGTGTTCTCGCAAGGCTGCATGCCCAGGTTGTCGATCACAGCCGCCACGCCTTCCACGAGGCTCTTGTACTTGAGGCCGTAGCTGCCCTTCGCTTCAGCAACGTCGCCCACGTGCTCCCAGGCGGCACGGAAGTCGTGCACCGGCACCTTGGCCATCAGGTCAGCGGGGCCAATCTCGAAGTCTTCCATCGGGTATTCCTCGTCAAAGCCCTGTACAATAAATAAGCAATGATCAGCAAACCATCATGCAGCCAAATGAAAAGAGAAAGACTACGTACATCGTCTTCAGCTTCACCCGTGGACGGGTTAACTTCGTGGACCTTGAATTTCAGCTGTGAAGCATTCAGAAAGTGAGTATTAATGCATCCGTGCAGAGTTCAAAATTGAAAATGAAGAGACATACCTCATTGGCGACCTGAACAACCGGGTAGACGCCGTCACCAATGTTCTGGAGGCAGACGTAGCAGTTGCCCGTCTTGCCGTAGGTCAGCTCCTTGAGGGGAACGACCGAGTGAACCTGCCACACATCTTCAGGCTCCATGACGAAGCCAACGGAGACGTTGGTCAGCAGCTGATCGTTCACAGTGTTGAGAACCTTGAACTGTAATACAATAGAACGGATGATGCTGTGAGAAGAAGATCAGCAATACCAGCCAGAGAGAAAGAGATGACAAACCTGCAACACCAGGTGCTCCGCGAAGATGTGCTTGGTGCAGCTGACGACGTATTCCGTCTCAGCTTCGGTAAGCTCAACGGGCTTGGACGAGCGGAAAAGAGGGCCAAGGTCCGCGAATTCCGGAATCTGATGAAGCACAATGAAAATGCGTTAGCAAACTACCTACAACATCCCAGACAACGATCCACTGGCATACCTTGTAGAGCTCCTTGGCGACATCCTGCGGCTGGGGAGCGGCCGCGGCAGCAGCCTGAGGCGTGTGCAGGCTAATTTCAGCCTCATCGCTGCTAACAGGCTTGACTTCCTCCACGATCTCAACGTGGGGCAGCGATTCAAACGTCAACGGGCCATCGGTAGGGCGCAGCTGGTACTGTTCAATGGACTTCTGCAGGGCAGCAACGCTCATGGGGAAGTCATCGACCAGCAACGTGCGGCTGATGTTTTCGTCACCCTCAAGGATTGACAAGTACAGCGTGGCGCGATCACGCACTTCATCGTCATCGTCCAATTTGCACGATTGCAGGAGCGACGACACGCTCTGACGAAGCGGCTCCACGCGCATGGCGAACTGCGCCAGCGCTGACACGGCCGAGGCACGAACGGGGGCGTTTTCCAGGATGATACGGTTGCGGATGAAGCGAATGTAACGCGCGGGGGCCGAGGTCGTAGGTCCCTTCTGGCCCAACACGCGCAGGATCTTGGTTGAGAGCTGCGTGAACTCGCAGTCCTCAATGAACTCGCACAAGTGCAGCAGTCCGCTCTCCTTGCATTCCTGGATGCGGTCGATCAAGAACAGAATCGAGTCCGTGATGGTTTTCTTGAACTCGTAGCCGCCTTCCTCACGCAGGAAGTTGGCCAGGAAGTTGAGCAGCACGCGGTGCTTCTGCGGGTACTTGATGCACAGGTTCTTGATGGCCTCCACGACCACGATCTTGAATTCATCAGCGATGTCGCCCATGAAGGTCGAGATCTGCTTCATCAGACGGTCAATGCTGGACTCGGCGCCAGTCTTGAGCAGCGTCGTGATGGCCAGCGTGGCGATCGAGCGGTTCGAGTCCGTGATCAGGCTCTCCATGTCGTCGTTGCATCGCGTCACCAGCATGGGCTGCGTCAGAGCCACTTGGCTCAGCGTGCGAACGGCAGCGAAACGCAGCGTGGGCTTGGAAGAGCCCAGGAAGAGCTGAAGCACCACAATCGCCTGCGTCAGGTCACGCGCATCGACCGGCAGCGTGCATAGCGAACGAGCGGCTTCGTAGATGACCATCTACAGGGAGAAATCAAAGTTAGCCACTGTATCAAGCCACTACAGGACGGATGATAAAGCCATACCTCGTTCTTCTGGCGCAGCATCTTCTGCAGGAACTGGTACAGGGGGCGAGCGTCCTGGCCGTTCAGGTCCTCGCGCAGCAGCGAAGCCGTGTAGCGGATGAGCAGACACGTGGCCAGGTTTGAGCGCAGGTTGGTCTTCTGCAGCTGCGTGATGAACTTGGACACGGCCAGCTTGTCGTGCTGGCGGATCTGGTAGAGCAGACCCACGGCGTGGTACTGCACCATGTCGTGGGGCGAGTTCACGGCCTCCTGCACTTCGTTCACCCAGCGGCGCACGATCTCTGGGTTGGCCTTGATCAGGTGCATGCCCGAGACCAGCGCGGAGCTGGACACGAGCGCGTTGCGGTCCACGATGGCCTGCTTGATGTAACGCTCAATGGCGTTGAGCATAGAACCATCGATGATGCGGCAGAGCACTCGGATGGCGTTCGCACGGTAGAGATCGACGTCCGAGCTCATGTCCTTGGTCAGACTCTGAGTAACGATGATGACCTCGTCAGCGGCCGTGGCCTCCGCAACCTCTTTGATGAATAGGTACATCATGCGGCGCAGGTTGGCGTCTTTGGACTGGAAGAGCTTGGTCACGCCGAAGAACACGGCCGTGGTCTCGGCACTCGTGAACGGCTCGCCCTGCGTCAGGATGTGCAGCAGCTTGGTGATCAGCTGACAGCACTTCTTCGGGTGCTTGGTCACCGTGTTGGCGTCCGAGAAGATCTTGGTCTCCTGCAGCACCGTGGCCTTGTCCAGGCCCTGGAACGGCGACGCTGTACATCAAGACACAGCCAAGAGATCCAAGAGATCCATTGCAAGATCGAGTGAGTGTCCGTGCGATCCAAACGCCTACAGAGCGCACAAGAGACGTACGCTGGTCCTCGTCCTCGTTCTTGAACTTCTCCTTGAGGTCCTGCATCACGGAGGAGATGGTCATGGCGCCGCCGCTGCGCGGGGTCTCGCTGCCGCTGTCCATGCTGCTGCCCAGCTTCATCCTGCTTCGACCACGTGGGGCTCTCTTTGAGGGGGACCCTAAAGCCGTACTTAAGCGAAGTCCTTCGTATCAAACGAAGCCGTGGTTTAAAACAGATCGCACCGTAGGTCGATGAATTACAAGCCCTGTGTCTTATGAGGTGGCCCAATCAGATACAAGAGAAACTCGTTCCACCAATCAGAGGACTCCAAGCGAACCTAACGAGCATTGCAAAATGGAACGACCCCAATTGGCGCGGCCCGCGGCGGCTGGTGGCATGGGACTCATTCATCAACTCGATCAGTAAGAGCAAAATGGCGAAGACTCCCAGCAAGAAGGCGGCTAAGTCCGTGGCCAAGACCGGCGTCAAGGGCAAGGGCAAGGGCAAGAAGCGTGTCGAATCCTACTCGACCTACATCTACAAGGTGCTGCGCCAGGTGCACCCGGAGACCGGTATCTCCAAGCGCGGTATGTCGATCATGAACTCGTTCATTAACGACATC
>JAADXR010000723.1:0-12336 GCA_023337935.1 Elongisporangium anandrum
GTTGGGTAGTGTGGTTTTGATGTTCTTTGGGAAAGGAGGGGTGACATCTGTTCGCACTCGGATGCTCACAACAGCCGACCAACGGCAAGTACGACACCGAGACGTCGACAGAAGCAAGTCAATGGTATGAACTAGCTAATGTATTTATAAAAAAATCCAATAAAACCTCAAGAGCATAAAAGTACCTAAAATGCTCTGTGAAGTCTGAAAAATGCCTTAATTTAAGAAAATAGCTGTGGAATCGTGATCACGGGGTTGCGATGGTCACGGATGTGTTTTTTTTTCTTTACAAAAACGATTTTTGGAGCCAAATTTTAGAAAAATTATGATTTGTTTTTTTTGGGACGAGACTGTTGGCACAAGCCCTTTACATAGAGTGGGCGCATATGTGACTAACATGTTACTGTTTTGAGGCACATGCTCGTCACATACTCAGTTTATGCACATGAGTCCAGAAAGATCCGGAGGAAATATAAGCCGGTTTCCGGTAAAATAACTAACTCTATCAATGCGAGAGAGGTCCCTTCAGCTGCTGGACACGCACGATCACGAAAACCACTAGTCCTTTCCTATTTGAAGGACCGAGCCAACAAATGACCGATGAAAATGGAGTCATGACCATGAACTCAGCAAGTTCTGTACGTACCGAACGCCGCAAGTAGAAGACGTGGCGGCACGGCAACAACCTGGTTCGTGCAATTGGACAAGAGCATTGCCACTCACTGCAGTCGACATAGTACTTGAAGCAATCGGGCTCCTTGCTTGCGCTGATGGAGTACAGCTCTCGTGGTATCACCTCCTTGTACTTGAACACTGTGGAGTACTAAGTGGAACACATAATGGTCAGACACATGCTCCACCAACTGATTTCATTCACTACATGCTGCCACATATTATCACATACTGATACTCACTCACCTTGGTAGCATACAGGTACTGCTCAGCGATTAACTCTGTCGCATGGCGAGTAGCAATCTGAAGGATGTACTGCACCTCTTCATCATAATTGTTATTTATTGCAACTCGCACATCCTGTGAAGCAATGGATCGTAAGCGAAAATTCGTTCACGCATTAAAGCAGCTCTAATTGAAACATACATTCATCTGCGTTTCAAACTCTTGCTCTCTCTAAAGCTGCGTGGCAAGAATCGATTCAACACACTGGTCAACCGGTACATGGAGACCGAGATCTGGCTTCAGCTTGCCCCACGCAGATTCAAGTCGGTTATTTGTGTTGTTGCCCAGATGTGGGCAGTCACCACGAAGATAAGACACCCATCTTGCTCGACACGAGTCCCAATTGCGCATGAAATATGTCTCGAAGGGATGTGTTTCTTCTCGACCTTTGTTGATTTCTTGGATGAACGCATCGCGGGCTCGGACGTAAATTGCTTCTGATGTAGAGTACGTGAGCGACTTGATTGTAAGGAGCATTTTTTGCTGATCAAGACGGTCCAAACCAAACACGGCGTCACCTGCAAATCGAATATCAGTTCGGTACTAAGCTCATAATAATATGGACACGAATACGAATAGCTCACCTCGTTTTGATTTGAAATATTTCAAAACGTGAAACTGACAAAGCAATACTCTAGCATTCGGAAAGGCAGCTTCCAGGACGTTTACTTCAGTCATATCTTTATCAACCTGTCCAGCATTAAATAATTAGAATTGAATCAAAGTTTCGCAAAAATATACATACTCATTCTCACCACGATTACTTCAATGCTAGGCCAGTCAGGGTTGTGTTCCTTGAACGCATCAGCAGCATGACGCATATTTACCGATGTTTCTTGATCCAAAAGCGCAAATTGAGCAAATTGACCTTTTCCAAATGCGTCATGCAGCATAAAACCAAACAGCTTGTATCGGCGATCGTTCGTGTGATGGGTTGAGTCGATCATGAGCACTTCTGGGAACAGCGCGAACAGCTTCCTCATGCCAAAGGTTTGGAAAACAATGCACGTTGCCACATCATCTTCATTCACAAAAACCTTAGCCACGTTTCCCGATGAATCTTCCGTAAAATCATGGAGCACATGCCGAATCCTGGCCTCAGCGTCTTCTTCTTTCACTTCACGGTTAATGGCTTGTATCATATTGCGCACGTCCGCTGATGTTACTGCTTTGCCTGTACGGAAATAATCGAGTCACATACTGCCACATATTTCCCATTCATCCACAAGCTAGTCACATACCAGACGTTTCTCGTACATACTGAAAGATCTGCTTGAACGGAGACTTGACAGCAACAAACTCTTGGACTTGACTGAGAATATTTGCGTCCGTGACTCGGCGATTTTCAGCATACGCATTCCAGATCGCGCTGGACAACGGGTGCGTATGATGTGTATGTTGCTGGGTAATCTTGACGCGAAAATCGAAGCCAACATCCGGCGCCTTTTTCTTCAGGCGCACCAACGTGGCAATCATTCGCGCCTGACAGTCTGTCGAACGATGCTTTTGAAACGGTCTGGCACCTTCCGCTTCATATCACCTCATGTTAGTTCACTTTTTAACACAAATCCCTGCTAGCTGCGCATACCTCGGTTGCGCTTTGCCGATCCGCGTGCACGTAAAAATCTTCTTGTAGTACGCGCCGCAGGACTTGTCGTACATCCACGTTCTCTTCTTTCGATTGTTTCTTGAATCCACATTGATCGAGCTTCTCTTCCTGTGTTTACGCACACACATTAATGCTGATTCATTTTTCACCTTTCATTGACACACATACCTAAACGGCTGGAGAGTTTCTTCGCAGTAGTCTTCAAACGCAATATCAAACTGGTCCCACGATGCAAATATCGTGTCATGCATGATCCTCGCTTCGACTGTAGTAACGGCATTACGCTGGCGATGGATCTGGCAAGCTGGCTTTGCGCTCTGCTCCTCCGAGTCCTTAACCTCGTCTTCTTCCTCTTCGCTCTCGTGATCTTTCTGTTCGTACTCACTGTCGCTGGCGTCACCCTCGTCTTCCGTTGCCATAATCTGCGCCGGCGGGCACCGTCGTGGCTGCATGTGGGCCAGGGGGGGGATTCCCAACTGAAGGGCGCTTCTCTGTGGCGGCAAATCAATTTAAATTGTTACAGGTCGTAAAATACCGGGAATGAATTCTATTGGAAGAGTGGTACGTTTCACCTTAAACTACGAGGAGATGGACTTAGCACATACGCTCCACATACCCGTACCGTCCCATGTAACGAGCATCTGACAACAGTCACTCCGTTTTTTGTGTGCTTTGCGCTTTTGACTGTGATGAACACAGGCGGTCTGTTAAGTGCACGATATCTGCGCGAACAATTAGAGAAAAGACAGAGCTTTTTACTCAAGTCCTCAGAATGTGTGTGTGATTTTTAGATGTGGTGTAACTTAACAGCAAAGTTCATGCACTCAGTGCATCCGGACGGGGGTAGTAGTAGGTGTATATATCTTGGTTTGAGTATGGTATTTGGCTCTTCTATTTGACCACATTCCAAGGAAGATCATGTTGTTTACTTATACGTATAACTGTTACTATCGTGTAGCCAAGTGTCAAAAGATGCGCCTTTTCGTGCGGACGCAACCTTTGCTTGAAACATCAATAGGGAATTTACTACACGCAGAGCTAATCAAATAAGGGGAGAACATGATCCTTCTCTCGATGAGTGAGAAGCTTTACAGCCGTAGAATTTTCTTCGAGTGGGAAACTTCCAAAACCTTCTCAAGCGCAAAAATTCTGTAGCACTTCGCGCCAAAGACTAGAGCGAGAGGAAGCGAAGCTTCCAAGCACTCCTCTGTGCATCGTGCTGTGTGACTCCCGTCACAAATGAACACATTATTCTTTGTAACAAATGCTTCAAGGATCCACGCACATACAAATACATTATTGCAAATGTCCATGATTATGGTAGACGAGCGTTGCTTCTTACGTTAAATGATGTATCTTTGAATGACATACCTATTGACACCATTTTGCTTGGCTTAGAGCTCTGGCTAGGACGCATAGTTATTTTCATGCTGCAAACATATATCTGTCTAAGACGCATACTTATTTTTGTGCTGCAAACATACATATAGACGATTCAAAAGAAAGTCGTACGGCTTTGAGTGTTGCGAAAGAAAATCAAAAACTGATGGTGTGAATACAGACAACGTTGAGAGTGACTACAGGTACCGAACGTTTGTACAGAGATCGGTACGATCGGTACACTTAAGTGTCGTGACAAGTACCACTGTCTGAAATCAAAACCGGCTCCATTGTATTTTACAATTGATTTTAAAATTACTAAAAATCCCTAAATTTGGCCTTTGGCTGTCCCTGGCCACTCGCCATCCACCCCTGCAGGCCGCACGACCGACACGATCTCGGTCGCGATGGACGGGAACGCAGCTACTGCCCTCGTGCGTCCTCGAACACCATCCCCCCTGCAGGCCACGCGACCAGCACGATCTCGGCCGCGATAGGCGGGAACGCAGCTACTGCTCTCGCGCGTCCTCGAACACGATGAGTGAAGAAGCTCCAGTAGCAGCAACTAGAGCAGGCACGCTCAAGCCAACGCGCGCTACGTGAGCCTGCAGCTGCAGATTCCAGTGTATCAAACAGTGACAGTGATGAAGTGTGTGCCAGCGACGACAGCAACATCTCTGAGCGCGAGGGATCGGGTGAAGGCAACGTACAGCCACCCAGCCCAGCGAACCCCGGATTAGACGATACACATGTGGAAGGGTCATTTCTCGATGGATTTCCCCGGCGCTTCGCATCTTGGCCAGAATTTGACACCGCGTTAGCAGCCTTTTCCACGGAGACATTTCAGTTATTCTGCAAGCGCACGTCGAAGCCGGTAAAGAACCGAAATACCCAAGCTCAAACGCGCAGGGACAACACCCGAGTTCATCGTACGAAGAGTGTTAAGCGCATTCCTGCAAAGTACGACACCTACAGTGTCACGTATCAGTGTACGCACGGTTTCACCGGAGAGACACAAAGCCAAGGCGAGAGAACCCATCGTTTTGGCGCGGTACTGAGTGCAAGGCTAAAATCAACGCAACGATGACTTCGGCGCCGACAGGCGGATATTATGTGTATGTGACTGCATCTGGCGTCCACAACCATCGCAGAAACGAGAATATCTACGCCTACTACGCTGAGAATCGGCGTATTAAAGATCCAAGTCTGCCAGAACAAATCAGCTCTATGCAAAAAAGCGGCTCGAAAGCACGAGGCATCCTGGAATTCTTGCGATCCGAGACTGGTACGTCATAGTCATGTTAAGAATACCGAACGCACAGAACGCAAGAGGAACTAAGCACCGTGTTCTATGTAGGTAAAAAACCAACCTTAAAGGATGTCCATAATCTGCTCGCACGGATCAAGGATGAGAGTACAGGAGGTACGACGTCAGAAGCGCGTACTAAGGCGGTATTACTGGAGCTTTGTGAAACGCTAGGCTCCACCGCATGTATTTATGTGGATCCAGACGATGTAGCCCAGACAGTCACGTTCCAGACTAGTGAAATGCGGCGGTTGTTTACCGCATTTCCTGAGGTCTTGATGATCGACTCAACGCACGGTACCAACAATCGCCGATACAAATTGTTTAGTTTCCTGGTTCATGATTTGAACGGCAAGGTATGTGATGCACAGTACTTGTGAGCCGCATTTGATTCGATGGTCTGTATAACTGCTTATATTTGTATGGTTTAGGGTCAGTATGTGCACCATGCACTCTTGAAATCTGAATCGAAATGCAACATGAAAGACGCAATAAAGAGTTTCGAGAAAAACAATGCAACGTGGACCTCGGTGAAGGTGAAGGTCATCGTGACGGACAAAGACTTCACTGAGAGAGCTGTGATTGTGGACGCATTTCCTGGTGTGCGAATGCTCTTGTGTCAGTTCCATGTGATCAAATTCTTGCAAAAGCAAGTACTCCAATTGAGTGTTGGTAGTGTGGAGCACAAGAACGATTTGAAGGATACTATAGGTGCTTTGGTCTACTCCAAGTCAAAGCGTCAGCACGAGAAGAATCGATCCTTGTTGCTTATGCAGCTAGACAATGACGAGAAGCATGCCCTATTCGAGTATTTTGTGAAAAACTGGACTTCGATTACTGAAGGGTGGGTTTCATATTTGAGAATGAACGTGCCACACCTCGGCAACAACACGAACAACCGGTACGCAATCCTATCTGCCAAGATGTTTGGGTATGTGGATGTCTAATTTAACTGGCTCCTAGGATTGAATCCAAGTGGTCAAAAATTATAAAGGTTTTAAACCCGATCTTTGACATGGATGAGTGCATTATGGCTCTTGTTCGTCTCCAAGAGGTGTGTGAAGATGAGTACTAGCACGAGCTTTCCAAGATAGGAACCTTTCTTATTCCACGGAATACTGAGTATGCTCGGATGAGCAGTCAGCTCATTCGCGAGATCGAACGGTTAGCGAGCTTCGTCAGTGCGCACGCTTTCGACCTTATGAATATAAGTGAACCTGGTTGTGGTTTGTATGCTGCTTTTTTTCCTGAACATATGTCTCTGTTTGAACAGGCTGAGCTTATATTTGCAATTCGGGATTCAACCTCATACCAGATAACAAGACTTCCTACAGGAGATGTACAATTCGTGAGCTACGAAAGTTCTCGCATCCATACGATGTCTATGAAGGTGAGACTTTGCAAGCGAACACAGTTGATTCGAGTACTTTTACTGATGTTTACGTTCTGTACGTTCTGTATGTTCTGTACTGTGATCGGTACGCAGGATTTCAACTGCAGCTGCATGTATTCACGAACGCGGCTCCTGCCATGCCACCACGTGTTTTATTTCCGCAGTATTACTGGGACATACGAGAGCATAATCCCATTCGTGCACATCAATCCCAGGTGGTGTCGCCACACCGAGTTGAACGACATCAAAACGCACATTTTACCACATTCCGATCCACTGCAATATCAGTCTGCTACATTGTCAAAGAAGCGTAAAGTCCTGTCGCCTCGGAAGAAGTTTACTGAATCCATGGAAGTGATGAAGGATTTGGCAAACGTGATGCAAGATATGGGAACTGACAAGTACAGGCAAGTGCTTTCACAGCTAAAGGGATTCAGAGATCGAGCGGTCAAGTCTAAGGTCCCTTTATTCGCTGATGAAGTAAAAATCAAGTTAGAAAAGGCTAAATCAGAGCTACCGGTTGAAGTGATCCCTCAAATTCCCGCCGCGGGCAAGACCCAAGACGATAAAGTTGACTTTGAAGATGACGCGACTCGTGACGCTTCATTATCATGGCCATTCACATTTGCAGACGCAACCAAGCTGATTGGGAAAGTTAGACGCCGACAAAAGCGAGATTATGGTAGATCAAAGCGCATTGGGGATGCAACGCAATTGGCCGAGGCCGTGTCTTATGGAAAACCGATTGGTAGTGTCACACTCGCACATCTGCTCTTTCTTCTAGACCACAATTTGTCATTTGGACTCGCGAATGAAGTGGTAAGAGTTGTGCCTTTTGTCGGGTTCGGTATGGGTTCGGTGTTGTTCGGTAACAGTGTTGCATACGCAGATTCAATCATGCAAGGTTGTCCACTGCTCCGATGCGTGTCCTGTTGTTCTCGGAGAGCCTGTAGGGCCTGCTCCTGATCACTCCCATGAACTCGATCAGTCCAGTGTGGAGAGATGTTTGTCGGCAATCAGAGCGTACCAACTAAAGCACGCCATGAGCATTTTTGATGAGGATGATGATGCTAATCTCAGAAAAAAACAATAACCTGATGCACTGTCCGTTCTATCAGAACTCCATGCGATCCTTCGGAAGGTTTGGGGTTTTGCTTACCATAGCCAAGTTCGAGGTCATGACGATCCCATACGACCTTGGCGAGGTCCAGATGTGACTCCAATCGGGCAAGGGGCGAATTTCTTCATCCACTTTACCACAAAATGCTTGTACACGTACTTTTTATCAAGACATCTTGTGTTGTCCACGTAGTTCTGCATCAAGATTGTCAAAAGATTATCATCAACTTCTGCCAGGTGGATATTCAAACGTAAGTGCGCTCAACGGCGTGATTGAGCCAAATACAACACCTGTGAACATCGATGACAATGAAATAAATGAGATCGGTGAATCCTCTATCTCTCTAAATATTGATGACGAACTTCGGCGACTTATTTATTTAGATGAGTCTGAAGACAGTGACGGAAAAAGGCATACCGCTAAAGGAGCGATAATGTTCGAATGCGGAGAAAAAGTGGTGTGTGTGACAACCGGAGTCTTACGATCATCGAGGCCCCTCATTTAGTGATTATTTACCAGTAAGGTAAACGATCAATTATGGCACGTTTTTCGAGCATAATTAAAATTTCGAAAAAAATACCGTATATCACAAAACTGAGTCAAACAAATCATATTAAGGCATTTCCAATACACAGACAAACGTGGTGAATACTTTTGCGTTTAAAAGTAAGACAAAATGACAAAACTGGTAATGAACAAAAAGCTCCTTCAAAAAATGCAAATTTCAAGTGAACCAGTTTATGGCACGAATTCTGCTGCAGTATGCGCAACAGCTCTTTTGTAAGAAGCCTCCCTGCGACGTCCACCGTAGTTCTCTGCCTCTTTGGCCTTGGTTCTGGTGCAGGAGGAAGCGTCAAGACATCTGAGCGCACCTTATCCACCACAGCACTCTTCCGAACCAGCCACGCTGCGGTTCCAGCCTCCCTTTTAACACCGCCGCTGCGGTAGAGCTTCAACCTCTTGCGAAGGGTAACTAATGACACAGGCCACAAACCAGTGGTTCTAAAACCGTTCACGGCGCTGTCCGGGCAATCTATGATTGCGCCGCGATACGCTTCACAGGCAATACGGATAGTCTCGGTCCTAGGCACCGTAGGCTCAACTTGAGAGCGCAAACGAGCTTGCAACTGGGCTTCAACGATGTCCTTGAACGGTTTGAACAGAGCTACATCGAGCGGTTGGAACAAATGGGTCGCATTGGCCGGTAAGGCGACGAGGATAATCTTCAGCTTGGTGCAAAGTTCAACTGCTCCTATAAATATGATACCCGTCAAAAAAAATAATAATAGACAATCAACTTAAGGAGGATATCAAAGCACGTACCGAGATCAATGTGTGTGGAGTTGTTGTCCACAATGAGCAATATTGGCTTCTTAACGCCCTGCAAATCGACCTGCTCAGAAAAGAACTGCAGCCACATTTTGAAGATGTTCTTGTTGCTGAACCCTTTCGGGGCGCTTGGGCTTCGACTGCTGCTTCCACACGTTCGCCGAGCCGCGAACAGCGATCACCTTGCGCGAGTCCGTCTTCGGCATAAATGCCGTCTCATCCATGTTGTAGCAGCGAGTTGGCCCAACCTTTTCTTCGACCGCGACCTTGGCGAGCGTGTGGAAGAGCGTGTCGACTGCATCTTCATCAACTTGATTGGGCACGCGCGCGATACTCTGTGCCATTCGGCTGGTCAGAAAGGGGTGGCGACCAAGAAATCGAGTGTACCCGCCCCACTGAGCGGCTTTGTTGGTCTGTTGCGTGTTGACGCCGGCACTGGCTGCTGGATGGCGATAATGGCGGTTGCCTTGCGAATGATTTCTGCACGGCCCACGGGTACACCAGCTCGCTGCATAGCGGCTACCCACTCTGCCAAATCGCTCTCCAGCTCGGGCGGAATGGTGGGTTTGGGGCCAGGGCGGGAAGTTGTACCACCAGAAGGCCGATAGACCAGCCGAAACAGTGAGTGAAGGGGCACAGGTGAGGTGCGCGCCACCTCAGCCTTGCTTTCTCCTGCTGCCACGCGTGCAACCGCATCTGCAGCCTGCTGGTCGGTGTAGTTCTTGCGTGTAGTGCCCATTGCCGTGGTTGTGATGTGTGGTGTGGTGCTCAAATGCTATTACCTCTGATAAATAGTACAAGTGTTGCAATATGAGGTTTTACAGTCAGATCGTGCCACAAATTGGTGCAATATCTATGTAGCCAATCAAATGCTACGATTATGCTTTATCAGCTTTTCATTGGTCAGCCATGTGGATCGTGCCATGATTTGGTAGCGTGCCACTATTGGTCGTTTGCCGTAGTGTTTGCACCGATTAATACACAACCAGCTCAAAAGGGGCTACACTAAAAGTAGCAACGCACGTATTAGTTCGTTCTGGAGAAATAGAAATGCAGATTGTTGGCGAGACTTGCAAAATAACGAAAGTGCAAGAAACCTCACAGATGAATCAAGAACAGATATGAGCTATCAATCCTATAGTATTGACAACGAACAAAAAGGGATGTTTCGCGTTTAATACGCACCTTATCACTCGTGAATTCTGATACCTCGCAGTCCGTGCAAATCGCTAAACAACCGTTTTGGGGTCTGTTCAGCAGTAGTTTAACGTTTGGTACTTCACTTCGTTGTGACAAGCACTCTCATTCATACAGTCCAAACGTGGAATATACTAAGCCGGAAGTCGCAGGCCTCACAAGACTTGCATTTTCGACATAGAGGGATATTACAGCCGGCGAAGATCACAATCGACTATGGCAGCAAAGAAGCCTTTTCCTGTTGCTGTTTAACATGTTTTATCGACCGACAAAAAAAATGAAGCAGATCCTCATTCTTGTGTGCTTGAACATCATGGAGTCCAGCTGTGACAATACTCACCATTTTCGATTGTGAATAAGCGGGATTTCTCTCTTGTCAAGGCATTTGCGTGATTCGTGGTCGTTGATTGGCTTGTACTAGCGCTTCAGAGCTCTGGACAGTGTATCCTGGAAGACGCTTGTGATCAACACACTCGTGCTATTGATACAACAACGTAAACATTGTGAAAGCAGAAATCCAGATAAGCTGTACGACAGGATCAATTCAAACATGTGTGCACAAGATGAAGTGACCGAATCATTTTTCTGCATAAACTCTTGTCTGTGTTTATCACAACTTTCCATTTCGTGCCAATATGCACAATTACATACTGGACGCGATGGAGCTCCAGAATGAGGAAGGTCAAAGAGCAAAATTTAGAATTAATTTACTATTAGATCGCATAACTGCCTCTCATGCACAATAGCGGGTCATTGATGTGTTGTGCATGCAGGGAAAACCGCAGTCAGTGATACACTGCCCATTTTCTGCTCATTTTGTCATATAGCACTTCAAAAAACAATGAAAGGCGTCAACTTTGAAGACAATGCTTCCATAACAGCTTTAAAACATGTCATGTCCATTTTCCAAACGACAGTAATGAAAGGAATGTTTCTCAGACTTTCAAACGGAATAATTTTTTCTTCTGTTTGGCAAACGTTGATCACGTGGTGCGGATTATTGTGAAAATATTACATTAGATCGCTCGCATCAATTTTTATTAATGCACCATGATCATAGTCATAAACAGACGCACATGGAGCCGGATTTTCACTCCACGCATATCTTTGTCTATTTATCAATGAGGCTGTGTGACAGTCCCATGACTTACACAGTGCAAATAAGCCGTATTTATCTCCACTGTATTTTGGCTGCCCGTTGTCATTCGACCATGCTGTAAAATTGCATATAATGTATCGAGCTAGCGCATCTATTTTTTGTCGCCGTGACATGGTGCATGATCCGTTGGTGGTTGAGAACCAACAAAAATAGGTGTGCAAAATTTCGCTCTAATATATCATTGATAGTGATAAATAAAGGGTAATTTCACCCAAATCAAATCCTGGGTGAGAAGGGTGTCCACACTTCGCCTGCACCATCGGGGCGCCAAATGTCTTTGCTCTGAGCTTACATTGCATTTTCTAGGTTTTATGTCTACAATGCATACCACACTTGGCTCTCCTACCACGTCTTTTGTCCAGAAAACGAATCATCGTACGCCATCATCACAAAATCCCCTGGGTGTAGAGGTTTTACCCAACGCTTCACATTTTCTCGAAATTCAGTAGGAGCGAGTTGCTCTCTAAATCGATTCTTGAGTTGCCAATGTCCACGCGTTGTTTGCTAATATAGCCAAGGAGAATACGATCCAACTTTACAAGAATTCGGACACGTGTAGAAAACGGATCGGTGGAATCCACTTGAACAACGCCAAATGCCCATTCAGGATATTTTGTCCTTAATTAAACATTGCCGTGTGTTGCACGGCTGAAGATCTGTATGTTAATGGACAACTACAGAAACTGAGGACGAGGGTAATAATTGACTGGACTGGTGTGCGTGAGGAATTGCATTCACGTTGTCTATAGAAGATGGATATCGACGCGCCCGCCTGGAGGAACATAATTGAATCTGGTTTGAGAACATCGCAAGAGCGACTACGTGACGTTAGCAACGCTTGATGTCCAGAATGGAAGCAGTGTGTCGTTGTTATTGTTTCGCTTGA
>JAADXR010000724.1:0-12336 GCA_023337935.1 Elongisporangium anandrum
GGAAGTCAAGTCGGTCGAAATGCACCACGAATCCCTGCCGGAGGCTCTCCCTGGTGACAACGTCGGCTTCAACGTCAAGAACGTGTCGGTCAAGGAACTGCGTCGTGGTTTCGTCGCTTCGGACTCGAAGAACGACCCCGCTAAGGGCACGGAGGACTTCACGGCCCAGGTCATTGTGCTCAACCACCCTGGCCAGATCGGCAACGGTTACTCGCCGGTGCTTGATTGCCACACGGCCCACGTTGCCTGGAAGTTCAAGGAGATCACGGAGAAGATGGACCGTCGTTCGGGCAAGGTGCTCGAAGTCGCCCCCAAGTTCGTCAAGTCGGGTGATGCCTGCATGGTCATTCTTGAGCCGTCGAAGCCCATGACCGTCGAGTCGTTCCAGGAGTACCCACCTCTTGGTCGTTTCGCCGTGCGTGACATGCGTCAGACCGTCGCTGTCGGTGTCATCAAGTCGGTGAACAAGAAGGAAGGCGGTGGCAAGGCCACCAAGTCGGCCGCCAAGAAGAAGTAAATTTAGTTATTCCTGGCTGACGGCTATAGGTTTTGGCTTGATTCGGAGGATTAACTCGCTAGCTTCTGGTTGTGCATTTGCGGAGTCTCTGGGCTCTGTGGTTGTACTGGACGAGCTTTGGTAATTCGATCCAAATGAACTCCAGTTAGATTTCAATCTACACTTTGGCACTGTTCTTGTTTCTCTTGGTTTCCTCTGTTTGCTTCAACATGCTCAAGTTGCTTGGATGCACCTCTCATGGCTACAAGCCATTGCAGCCATGACAGGAAGCGTTGAGGAAGCTGCACTGTTGTTGGCCAATTGGGAACAAGATCCACCGTCATTCTTGCCTTGAATCAGGAGAGATACCAACATTCTTGCCCACTAGAACCCGGGCCACGTTTGCTCGACCCATGGGTCTTGCTGGCTTGGCGCACTTTTCAAACGAGCAAACGACCAGAGACGGAGATTGACGATGGAGGCGCGACGGCCGAGTCTGCGTGAGCGCATGGCGGCTGCTCGGCAGAAGCAGAACGCAGCAGCAGCAGCAGGAGCTACTGGCGGCAGTAACAGCAATGCCTTGGGCAGAGCGTATCGCACAGCCAGACAGAGCGGTCAGCTGAATCTGTCGTCTCGCGGACTCGCGAGCTTTCCACCCGAGATCCTCAAGCTGCACACACTCGTGGAAGAGGTTCGAGCAAAGTCATGGCCAACAGCGCTGTGGGTCCGCTTGTTGACGCTTGCTGGTGGTGTGGCTTTCGCAGGACGAGAAGAGCTGGGAGTGCTCAGTGCTCACCAAGATCGATCTGAGGTGAGCCCTTCACTCTATTCCACGGTTCGGCATCTGATCTACCTATTGGCTGCGACCCTTAGTTTCAACGAGTTGGCGTCACTGCCGAACGATCTATCGCCGTTGGCCTTCGTGGCGTCCTGGAAGATGCGCCATAATCAGCTGACGCAGTTGCCGGAGACTCTGTGGACGCTCACCAGCCTCGTGTCGTTGGATCTCAGCAAGTGAGTTGTTCGTTCCATTCTCTGGAATTTGATATTAAGACTCACGCTTGAATCACGCACTCACCAGCAATCAGCTCAGTGGCGCGTTGTCGGAGGGACTGGGCAATCTGGTGCAGCTCAAGGAGTTCACATTGGGACACAATGCGATCACAAAGCTGCCGGATTCCATCCGCTCATTAGAAAACCTGGAGATTCTGCGCATTGAAGAAAACCAGCTGCATTCGCTGCCAGCACAAATCGGTACGCTCTTCGTCACTCACACTGCGTATCAGATCAATTTGATACTGACGTTCCGGTGGCTTTGAAATGTAGGCAATCTGACACGACTGAACACGCTTACGGCCCACAACAACCAAATCACGACGCTTCCAGCCTCTTTCTCGTCGCTCCAGCTCCTGCAAACGTTAGAGCTGCACAAGAACAGTCTCACGACCACAGGCGACGCATTCACCCGTCTCAAATCGCTCAAGTTTCTGGATTTGCGTCAAAACAAGCTGAGCGTATTCCCCAGACTCCCCGAATTCGATTCTGCTCTGGATCAGCTTCTGCTCGGATACAACTGCCTCGAGAACATCCCGGAGGCTATCGCTGGGGTCGCGGACCATTTGAGCGTCCTTGATTTACGCGACAACAAGCTGGAGCATCTTCCTGAAAATATCGCGCATCTCTACCGGCTCAAGACGCTGGATCTGACCAACAACGATCTGCATGATCTGCCGCCAGGATTAGGATTTCTCAAGTACATGAACAATCTGCTGGTGGATGGCAATCCAATGCGCTCTATTCGTCGCTCCATCATTAGCGATGGCACTGAATCTCTCAAGAAGTACCTGCGAACGCGAGGGTCTCCTCCTGAGGGCGTCACGGATGTGCTTGAAGCAGAAACGGATGAGTTTGCAGTGCGTGAGAAGCAGCAGCAGGATGAACTTGAAGGCGGCTCGGCTGCTTCGGAAGCCATTGTGTCTCAACATGAATACCTCTTCCGTGATGCGGCATCTTCTGGTGTTCTGCAGTTGACAGATATGCGACTGCAGAGTGTGCCTGAGTTACTTCAGGGTCGTGGAAAATTCAACCTTGGGGCGACTTTGGTGCAACTGAATCTGTCTAAGAACCGCCTTGGCAGTCTTCCCAAAGAGATTGGTGAATTACATGCGCTTCAAACGCTCGTGGCCGAAGAATGTGCACTCACGAGTCTCGATTCATCGATTGCCCAGCTGCCTCAGCTGCAACACATTCGCTTGCGCAAGAATCAGCTTACGGCGACCACGATTAATGCGTGGTTGACTCCAGTGGAGCAGCGTGGCAGCCTATGCTTTACGTTGAAGGAGCTGGATCTCCGCAATAACGCCATCACGGAGCTGCCTCAGAGACTACGCTTCCTGGAAACCGTGGACACGCTACTGCTGTCGTACAACCGTCTACGCACGCTTGATGCGTTTGCATGGGCATCTATGCGCTCTCTCTCGGTGCTGAGCATCTCCGACAACCAGGTAAATCATGGCTGTGATTTTTGACGATGTTCGCAGCCGTTTAGCTTACTTGTGTGTATTTTCTTCTTTCAGCTGGAATCGATCGGCACGGTCTACGACATCAAGCTTCTGACATCGCTCTCGATTGAAAACAACAACTTGCGTCAGGTATGAAGAGATCCTTTCCTTTTCCCATGTGCGTAACTCTTCTGAGTGGTGTTTGGTGCGTAGATCCCTTGCGAATTGGCTCGCTGCGAGCACTTACGAGCACTGTATATTGTGGGGAACCCGCAACGTGGCATTCGAATCAACATCGTCAACGAAGGCACCGATGCGATTCTCAAATACCTGCGCAACCGACTGCCGCCGGAGCAACAGGCAGCGACGATCCCAGAGCCCAAGAAGATCCTCCGACCATCGGCTTCGACTCCAGACAATGCTGAGAACATCCCGCCGTCGAACCTTAGAGCCCCACTGGTTCATGGCAGCTCAGTCGCACGTCCACGTGAGAGTCCCAGTCCTCTCGTTCCCAAGAGGATCCGCACGACTCCGTCGCCACCGCCAGCACCAGCAAGAGTGCTTGCTCCAGCAGCCGTTCCCACAGTCGCTCCTGCTGCCTCTGAACCATCGGAGGACTCGGTTCTAACGGATTTGAACGCACGCGTTGCAGCGCTGGAGCAGCAGCTGGAAGACTTCGCCATCTCTTCAGCCAAGCGGTTCGCCCTAAAGAAGGATCTGGCCATGGTGCGCTCGCTCCGGATCCGCCATCTGCGCAAAGTCAGCCAGCAATAGGACTAAAGCAGATCCTGAATCCACTCACGGTTTGACTTGTCCATCGTAACCGCACACTGATGATCTCGATCTTGCCCAAAGGTCGTATCAACTCTCAATTGACCACCCGACCGACCAGTCGCGATCTGTTATGATCGCAGCACGATGCGCTCTGCTGCTGGCGGTGCTGAGTGCCAGAGCTCATGCCCTGGCTGTGGAGGATACAAACAGCCGGGGGCTTCTCGTGCCCATGAACAGACACGCAGGCAACGCTGAGATGGAGCAGCTCCGAGCGCGATTCGAGGCGCATCAGACCATGCAGAGCAACGCCAGCAACAGCGGCAACGCCACAGACAAGCTTGCGGAAACCCGACTCACGGCCATGGAGACGCGTCTGCGCTCGGGCGAAGGCTCGCACACGATCTTCGTGGACGTCGGAGGCCAGACCCTGGAGCTCATCATCGACACCGGCAGTGGCAAGACGGCGTTCATCTGCGAAGGCTGCTCGGCCTGCGGCACGCGTCACACGCATAAGCCGTTCCAGTTCACAAACAGCACCAGGTACGCCAATTGCACTGGGAGCGACGTTCGACACGACACGTGCTCTCTGTGCGTCAAGGGCCGGTGCCAGTACGGCCAGTCGTACGTCGAGGGGGACCACTGGTCCGCCTACAAGGTCTCCGACACCATGGCCTTCACCAGCGACAACGCTAACAGCGACGGCTTCGCGATCGCTCAAGCTGAAGCGCCAGTGCTCAGTGCCGAGATCTCGTTTGGGTGCATCTACGAGCAGTCGGGCGTGTTCAACGACCAGTCTTCGGACGGCATCATGGGCTTCTCCAAACACCCGGACTCGATCGTGGAGCAGCTCTACCGCCAGAAAGCCACGCGGTCCCGCATCTTCGCGCAATGCCTGGCGCACGAAGGCGGCTTGCTCACGCTGGGCGGCGTAGATCTGAGTCTCCACACGTCCGAAGTGCGCTACACGCCGCTGCGAGACACCGGGTTCCAGTACTGGACAGTGCAGCTGGTCGGCGTTGCGTTCGGCTCCGTGCCGCTGGACGTGGACGCCAACGTGTTCAACCGTGATCGCGGCTGCGTCGTGGACTCGGGCACGACGTTCCTGTACCTCCCGGCCCACGCTCTGCCGGCGTTCAAGCAGGCGTGGGTCAAGGCCGTGGGCAGCGACGAGTTCCTGCCCGTGAGCGACACGTTCTACCGCCTGGCCGAGTGGCAACTGGCCCAGTTCCCAGAGCTCTGCTTCTCGCTCGCCAACGACGCGCAGCTCTGCGTCGGGGCCGAGAACTACTTCACGCAGATCGCAGGCGACCAGTACGCGGGCGCAGTCTACTTCGGCGACGACGCCAAGTCCACGATCCTGGGCGCCAGTGCGCTCACAGGCCACAACATCATCTACGACGTGGACAACGGGCGGCTGGGAATCGCCAAAGCGCAATGCGACCGTCCGCCGCCAACTGCAGCGGCTCTGGCCACGGAGATGCTGAGTCGGGACCCTGGCGGCGACACGTTCGAGTCGATTATGGACATGCAGGTCGTGACCCAGTGGCTGCTGGGCTTGGTCTCGTTCTTCGCTCTGCTCGGACTGATGAGCGTCGTGTTCGTGGACACGGCGGATCTGTGTCTGGACGAGAAGGAGCTGGAGTGCGGCCCAGCGACAGACCCGGACGAGGAGTTCGCGTTCTTCCTCTGGACCGGAGAGCAAGAGGAGAAGAACAGCTCCAAGAACTACACTTGTTAAAACCAACACCGCTTTCCTTCTCTTGCTGTTCTCTCTATCCGAGCGCGACGTCCATGCTCATCATGACGATGAAGCCGATCATGGTGCCGAGCGTCGCGAGCTTCTGGTTGCCGCTCTGGTTGGCTTCGGGGATGAGGTCGTCCACGACCACGAAGATCATGGCTCCAGCCGCGAACGCGAGTGCGTAGGGAAGGATCGGCTGCACGTAGAGCACGGCCCCAGCGCCGATCAGCTGAATGAAATACAGCGCATCGTTAGACCTGGATGCCAACCATAATGAATGAGCATGAGCTGCAGACGCACCCCGCCCACAGGCTCCACGAGTCCGCTGAGCTGGCCCCACATGAACGCTCGCCAGGCCGACATGCCTTCGCGACGCAGCGGCATGGACACGGCCAGCCCCTCGGGGAAGTTCTGAAGGCCTGATCAGGATGGGAAAGCAGTCAGAAGACCATTCGCAGTGGATAGATGACAATAGGAAATGACTCACCGATGCCAATGGCCAGGTTGACTGCGTTGCCGAAGCTGGCGCTGGTGCTCTGGCCGACGCTGCCGAAGCCCACGCCCACGGCCATGCCCTCGGGGAAGTTGTGCAGCGTGATGGCGATCACGAGCAGCAGCACACGGCGGAAGCTCGCCTTGCTAAAGCAGACAAGACGCAAGCGAGTGAGTGAGTATACAAGGCAGCTTCATTAGGAAAGGATACGCACCCAGCAGCCTTGTCGCCCTTGGCATCGTAGTCGTCATCTTTCTTGCGCGGGTCGTACTCTTTTGTGCCGAAGACTCTCTCGAGCCACGGGAGCACGCGCTCCGTGCCGAAGAGAGCCGCTGCGCCCAGCGCGAAGCCCACGGCCGCAGGAACGAACGCCCAGCGGCCGTCCGGTCCGTAGAGCTCCGATTCCTCCGCGATCTCAATCGCCGGCGCCAGTAGCGACCAGTACGAAGCCGCCAGCATCACTCCACCCGCGAATCCCTTCACACGAAGAGGGTAATGGGTCAGTCCACCCGCATCTCGGTCCTCTATGAGAGCAGAGCTACGTACGAGCATGGTGTCGAGGATCTTCTGACTCTTGTCCTTGTCATTCACGTCCAGGAAGAACACCAGCGCTGCGCCCTGCAGAGAGCCATGCAGCCGACGTGAGCTCAGAGGCCCAGTCTCCCTTTATAGCCAGACCAACGCACCGCAGCAGTGAGTCCCCACGTGAACAGCGTGCCCAGCAGCGCCTGCACGACCGGATGCTGATCCGGCAGCATGTTGTCAGTCCCAGAATGAATCTCCAGAGCATCTGTTGTAGGACAACTTTTCAATATAGGACGCGTCTTGTCCTATATTAGGTCATTGCACCGAAACGGCGTCAGTCTAAAGATGATGGAGGAGGTGGAGATGGCGCTGCGTGTGCGTCGCGTGGAGCAGCAGATCACAGAGAGGCTCCCGCCAGAGCTCAAGCAGTTCGCAGGGCCTCCGATGCAAATGCAGTACTATGGCACGCGCATCCAGACGTTCCGAGAGAACCAGGAGCTGCAGCCAACGGACGCCTACATGCGCTGGGCCACCACGGCTCTGGAGCGAGAGCTGGCCACGTGAGTGCGCATTCCTTACCTCCAGTAGCATGAGGACCTCACTGACGCTGTTTGGATATGCAGAGAGAACGTGCGCGTCCCAGTGCAAGAGCTGCACGAGATCATCCGTCAGGAGTGGCACACCGACATGACGCGCAGTGTGCTGCAGGCTCGCCTGAACCGCCACCAGAGCGCCGACGGTCCGTCTGTGCGTCGCTCTGCCAATGGCGTTCTCTACGTCTCCCCAGAGTCAGAACAGCGGAGGACGAAGACTCCGCCCATGGACGCCATAGCCACGCCCAAAGCCACCGGCAGACGCCGAAACACGTGAGATTCCAACTCGTTCTGACTTCTATTGATCGTAGAGCTCTTCTCTCTATCTGCCCACGAGGAAGTTGAAGATGTCGCCGTCCTTGCAGATGTAGTCCTTGCCCTCGGCGCGCACGCAGCCCTGCTCCTTGGCGGACTTCATGCTGCCGGCCTTGACGAAGTCGTCGTACGCGACCGTCTCGGCGCGGATGAACAGCCGCTCGAAGTCCGAGTGGATCACGCCAGCGGCTTGAGGCGCCGTGGAGCCGGCGATGATGTTCCAGGCGCGGGCCTCCTTCTCGCCGACCGTGTAGTACGTCTGCAGCTGCAGCAGCTGCTGGCTGGCGCGGATGACCTGCGTGAGTCCAGTCTCCTTCAGACCGCACTCCTGCAGGTACTCCAGCTGGCTTTCCTCGTCCTCGAACGACGCGGCGGACTCCTCCAACGCACCGGAGACCGTGAGGCAGATGCTGCCTTCGGCCTCGACGCGCTCCTTGACGGCCTGCGTCATGGCGTTGCCCGTGCCGGCGTCGTCCTCCGACACGTTGCACAGATACAACGCTTTCTTGGCTGTGAGCAGCTGCAGACGCTCGAACTGGATCGTCTCTTCGGGCTTGTCGAACTCGATGCCGTCGGCCAGTAGTCCGTCCTCCAGTCGCGGCTGCAGCTTCTGGAGCACCTCCAGCAGGTCTGGGATCGTCGGGTCCGTGGATCTACAGAAGCAATCGAGTCAGTCTATCAGCTCATGCACCATGAGCTTCATGAAGACGTACTTCTTCTTCTTGGCCAGATTCGCCAGTCGCTTCTCGACCGTTTGCAGGTCCGCCAGAATGAGCTCCGTGCGGATGGTGTCCAGGTCGCGCAGCGGATCCACCGACTCGTCCACGTGAATCACGTTCGGGTCGTCAAAGCAACGCACGACGTGCGCGATGACTGCGACCTGGCGGATGTTCTCCAGGAACTTGTTGCCCAGGCCTTCGCCCTTAGACGCGCCACGCACGAGGCCGGCAATGTCCACGAACTCCAGCTACAATAGCAGAGCATCCAGATCGTCAGGAGGCGGCACAGGCCCAAGCAAGAGCAGCAAAAGACAAACCTGCGTCTCGATCACGCGCTGCGACTTCTCAATGCGCGCCAGCTCGTGCACGCGCTCGTCCGGCACAGCCACACGCGCCACGTTGGGGTCGATGGTGCAGAAGGGGTAGTTGGCGGCCTGCGCGTTCTCCGTCTTGGTGAGCGCGTTGAAGAGAGTGGACTTGCCCACATTGGGCATGCCCACGATGCCCACGGACCGGTGGAAGCAGCGCACGCCATGGCGGACGGCCGACGCGATAGACACGCGCTTCAGCATCATCATGGATGGATGCCGGATGGATTGAGCAAGTGTGGGCCAACTAGCCCACATTTTTCATTTATAAGCATATTCATATGTGCATACTTTTGGTCTACTAGCCCACATTTGCTGAAAATTTAGGCTAACTTACTAGTAGTATCCAGTACCCACTTTGAATTTTTTCCACCCTTTTTTGGGAATATTGTTGTTCCACTTTCGTGTACAGATGGTTTCAGCATTCGATTGCCAATCAAATGATCCACCAATCAAAACGCAGAGCGCCGATCTGAGCCGCCAACCGCTCAGCTGCAGTATGCACTGTACATCTCCTATTAAGTTTCTCTTTCCTTTACTTCCAAGTCATTCAGTGTATGATGGAAACTTAGCGCAGAGCAAAGCACTCACGCTCACTCATCGGACCAACATTCAGCCCCTCCCAGAACCTCTGAGACTTGATGCCAAGAGTGGGTTAGTCTCACCATGGCCCACCTGTGCGCGCCACCTGCCTTCACCATGGAGTTCTTCTCTCTCGCTCTTCATTCGCCATTCTACCAAGCGAGAGAGACTCCGGATGAAGATCGTGCGCAACCTGCTGCTGCTGGCGCTGGCCGCCCTTGCCGGCGCTGCTTCGGCCGCCAACGAGGCCGACCTGGTCACGAGCCTGCCGGGCCTGGCCACGCCGCCCAGCTTCAAGCAGTACACGGGCCACCTGCAAGTGCAGACGCAGGAGAAGCTCTTCTACTGGTACACCGAGTCGCAGGAGAACCCGGCGACCGACCCGATCGTGCTCTGGCTCAACGGCGGGCCCGGCTGCTCATCGCTCGGCGGCTTCTTCACCGAGAACGGGCCGTTCGTGGTGGACCAGGACCTGTCGGTCGAGGTGAACCCGTACTCGTGGAACCGCAAGGTGAACCTCGTGTGGCTCGAGTCGCCCGCCGGCGTGGGCTTCAGCGGCCCCGTGCAGGACCCGTCGTACTACAACGACGACACGGTCGCGGCGCGCGCCTACGAGTTCATCGAGCTGTTCTTCGCCAAGTTCCCGGAGCTCCAGGGCCGCGAGTTCTACATCACGGGCGAGAGCTACGCCGGCATCTACATCCCGTACCTCGTGGACCTGCTCGTGAACAAGCCGATCGAGGGCGTGAGCCTCCAGGGCTTCGCCATCGGCAACCCGTACACGGACGCCGAGATCGACGGCAACGCGTACATCGACTACTACTACACGCACGGCATGATCTCGCTCGAGAACTACCGCGCGCTCAACAAGGCCTGCGCCAACGAGCTCGCCAGCTGCATCAACGACGGCACGAGCTGCTCGGACGAGTGCCAGGCCGTGCTGGACGTCGGTCTGCTGGCCATCGACGAGGACGCGCTGGACCCGTACTTCATCTACGGCGACAAGTGCCTGCTGGCCACGAACCAGGGCGACCGCCTGCGCAACGCCACCAAGCCCAAGAGCGTGACCCACAAGGGCGTCATCGGCCCCTGCTCCGAGGCGCTCACGCAGTCGTACCTGAACCTGCCCGAGGTGCAGACCGCCATCCACGTGCCCGAGACGGTGAGCTGGACCGACTGCAACGACGCCGTGTCCGACATCTACACGCGCAGCGACTCGTCCCTGCCCAAGTACGCCAACATCCTCGGCCGCGACCTCAACGCGCTCATCTACAGCGGCGACGCCGACTCGGTCGTGAACTTCATCGGCACGGAGCGCTGGATCGGCGAGGACGCGCTCAAGCTCAACGTCACCAAGGCCTGGGCGCCCTGGTTCGGCGCCGACCAGCAGCTTGCGGGTTACGTGCAGGAGTACGACGGCCTGACCTTCAAGACGGTCAAGGGCGCCGGCCACATGGTGCCTGCTGTGCGCCCGCTGCACGGCCTGCAGCTCTTTGAGACCTTCGTCTTCGGTGAAGCGAAGGCCTCGACCTTCGAGTACCCCAAGAACGACGACGAGCTCGAGACCGGTGCCTTCAGCTCTCTCAGCGCCAGTGTGCTGGAAACCGCCGCTGTTTGGGCGCCGGTGGCTGCCGTCGCCTCGGCTGTCGTCGTGCTCGCTGCCGTGGGCGTTCGCAACTCCAAGAAGCGCGGCCACTACCAGAGCATCCGCTCCACTGTCTAAGTCTAGAGTTGCGTTTCGCGTCCTGCTGCTATTGGAATTGCAAAACAAAATGCCCAGGTGAATACTAGTGCATCAATAATTGGCTGCAATTGCAATGGCTTTTTCAACTTCAACTACTACTGTACATAGTCTGAATGGTTCCCGGCTCTCAAGAATGGACAGTTGACGAGTGCCTCCGACGTTCGCAATGCTTGTTCCTTCTGCTGCGCAAGAGCACCTTGAGTTCATTTCATTCTGTGCACCGACACTGCATTCCCCTTTATAAGCAGCGCGATAAGTGGGTTCTCCTCCGTACCATTTTTATTTACGTCAGAGCTACAGTAACACTGTTCAAACGCGATGAGCAGCAGCGTGGCTCCTTTCTGAGAGATGCACATTGTCAGTGACACAGGCACCCCACTGTTTCTCAGCCAAACAATAAGCAAATAAACTGCATGCCCACATTATATTTCCAAGGGCCTAAAGTTTCCAACCTGAAGCCCGATCGGCAGATGAATTCAGTTCAACAAGAAATACTACACTTGAAGCTTTGATGAGATTGGACAAACGAATCTAGTCGAGCTACGACGCTAGTGCCACATAAAATCACATGCACGTATCACTACAGAGACGCACTGCTTTCAGCTTCTACGTGGACTAGCTTGCTTGGCTTTCAATGATCCTTGAACACAAGCGGGCGACTCAAGTTCTCGTAGAGGAAACGACGCTATATCTTTCTGCGCCTGCGTTCCCGACAAAAGCTTTAGCGGCGCAATCGCTCCGCTTGACATGAGCGCAGTCCGATACGATTCACTCTTTGCAAGCGACGCGATGACTGATACCGCGTTGTGCTTTTGGTCAGTCGTGCCTGAGAGCAACAAGTGGCGTGACCCCGCCTCTCGTTACGACCTCCTTGCCATTTTTTTCATTGTCGAGCACAAAGTACTTCAGAGCAAAGGCTGCGTACCATTTTTGCTGATCGGTGCCATTCAAAAGCGTCCTTTTCGAGCGATCTCGAGTCGATTTGCATCGCTCATCTTCATCAGTGACCCCAAAGCATAGGCAGCTCACCATTTCTCTGCGGCACTTCCAACCAACAGGACGATCAGAGGATAGATTGCACCACACTTAACTGCCTCGGTTGCATTGACACCATTTCCCCAGACGATATTCCCAAGTGCTAGGGCTGCATTCGCTTTCGGCAAGTCCGATCCAGTCAGAAAATCATTGGAATTAAACCTCTGTCTGCAACCTTGACTCGGTTGCCATCTTCGTATCGTACGAGCGCGGTCAACGCTCTCACAGCATTAATCTTCTGCTTGTCAGACCCACTCAGCATTGCGATCAGTGTTCTTCAGCCGTAACTTGGATGCCATCACCTTTGGAGTCAGCCACAATACGGGCAAGCGCCAACGCTGCATGCTCTTTTTGCTTTTCCGTTCCACTGAGAAGTCCAACAAGACGCGAGACCACTCCTTGATTAACCATCTGGATACGGCTGACCTTACTGACGGCCATATTCGCCAA
>JAADXR010000725.1:0-12269 GCA_023337935.1 Elongisporangium anandrum
GAAGTACGACTACTGTCCGTCGGGCCAGACTTGCCAGCAGCAGGGCTCCGACTTCCGTTGCAAGTAGGCTTGCCTCAAGTAGCCAGCCGCTGGGGTACATTGCGCTGTGAATATATTTGCATTTAGTGAGTGGATTTAGGGACTGCCTGCATTGTTGGGTCTCTGCCTTACGAGATTTGATATATAATACATTCTATTGAGAAATTGGATTGTGATTCTGCTATCGTATCCTTTTCTGTTGATGCAGTCAGTTGTCTCGTTTGAGGTTGCTGTGGTGCTGCTCTATAGTTTCAACGCAGCACACACACTGAATTCGGCGCACCATCAGCAGTCGCAACGTGTGTTGTGGTAATCAGCGTCTGCGATGGTAGAGCGTCTCGTGCAAGGATTGACGGCGACCGTCGGGGTTCCGCTGCTGATGGTTGTCGCTGGCTTGGGCCGCAGTGTTTCTGGGTCAAAATCCTCCTCGATTAAATTCAAAAACCGCGCAAGGTTTTTGAATTCATCAATAAAGAATGGAGGTGACTTTGTGCTGTTTGATGGTGAGCGATGGCAGCGTCTTCTCTGTGAAGATCCATGGAAGCGAACAGGTGGATGCGCTGAAGAAAGCGATCAAGACGGAGAACAAGAACGCAGTGCAATGTGATGCCAGGGAGCTGACGCTGTGGAGAGTGAAGAACTTGAGAGTGACCAGACGGAAGCATGACTTTGTGTTCAATGGACGGCGCGTGGGATACGACAGCGCGTTTGCTGGCAGAGTGATTCCAACAGAACAAGAAGAAGAAATGATGGGAGGACTTTCAATCTCCGAGTACTTCCCAGCGGAAGCAGAAACAACTGATGGCCTCCCACAGCAGCGTCTCATTTGTGCCGTCCACGTGCTGGTACAGCTGAAGGGAGAAGAGAAGGCAGTCGCTCTGCTAATTCATTGTGATCCTACGCGTGTAGAAAGATGGAACCAGCTCAATGAAATGGCTCGGATGAAGAGCCAGAGACCTAAGGAGAGCGTGAAAACTAATGGGGCCGATGTGGAAAAGATTCTGATTGCAGAGCCATATCAACAAGAACCATAGCAGATGCGAGAATTGACATACTTCAGTCTCGACTCGAGGATATTTGTGCAGTTTACGAAGATATCGAGACAGGAAAAGAGTCCAAGCGTCTTTTCTTCATTGCATCAATTCTCGAATTCGTCAGCCGTCTGCTTGGCGATGTGGTGATATCAGTTGAGGAAGATGTGAAGGGACATCATGTCCATGTGCATGGCCACTTTGAGTTTGTGCTCCAGTGCGGAACAAAGAGAATTTCAATTGTTGGAGCCAAACGCAACGATATGCAACAAGGAATGGCTCAAATGTTGACTGGTCTGGAAGCACTATCGGACGTCGAAGAGCTTGCTGTTACGTACGGCATTGTGACCAACTACGTTGACTGGATTTTTCTCATCAGTGGAGACGACAAGATTCAAAGGTGCCAACGCTCTCTGGAAGTCATGAACGCGGTTCCAGTCAAAGCTTCATTGAAGGCAATTGCCGAAACAATTTACGGAATGCTCTCCACCTAAGAATGCGTTTGAGATGTTTGATCTCTTGATAAGTTTACATTAAATAAAAATCTATTCTATTCTACAATCTAATGGGTGGACACCAACAACGAATGAACCTCTGCTCTTGCCTCTTCTGAAGCGATCTTCCATGGACGACGCTCGTTTCCCGTGACTTGGGGCTGGCGCGATCAAAGACGTCTTGTCTGCCACCGCGGTGGCAAAGCGACGCGTGCGTACCACGTCAAGATGCGACGCACTGGACGCGAACGAATTCGCAAACCAGTAACACAATCTACGACCGACTCACTACGAACAACAGAACGACCATTGCTTAACGAAAGGTCCTCCTCCTGCCAATACATAAGAACCATGATGATGTGTGTGTGTTGTGGTGCCCCGTACGCATGATACAGCAATCACAGCAGTCCGGGTCTTGTCCTGCTGCTTCTTCTTCCCGTCATTGGCCTTGCTCAGAAGTCCTGGAACACGTCGTCGCCTCCTTCAGCCTGGTACAGGTCTCTGGACGGCAGCTTGAGCGAGACCACTGGTGCGCGCGTGAAGCCGTCGTCAAAGTTCTGAGTGCAATCACGACCCTGGCAGAGCGGCACGATGGGTGGCGTCACTTGTCGCTGGAGCAGCATGGACCAGTCGATAGTCTTGAAGAAAGGATGGTCCATCGCTTGGCTCGCAGTGAGTCGAGAGCTTGGGTCCACGCGCAGCAGCTTCTTCATGAGGTCGACAGCGCTGGCGCCCAAGCACGGTGGATACCACACGCGACCTTCTTGGATCCGGTCGAACAGTCTCTGCATGTTGTTGTCTTGGAACGGGGGCGTGCCCGTTAGCAGCTCGAAGCAAAAGCAGCCAAAGGACCACATGTCCGTGGTGATGTCGTGACCGTCGCGTTCGACCATCTCGGGCGAGAGGTACTCTGGTGAGCCGCAGAACGAGAACGTGCGCTTGCCAGGCACCATGCCCTGCTTGGCGAAGCCAAAATCAGCGAGCTTGACGTGGCCCTGGGCGTCTAGCAGCACGTTTTCAGGTTTGAGGTCACGGTAGACAATGTGCTTCTCGTGCAACGCCGTGAGCGCACTGAGGACTTCGGCCGCGTAGAACCGCACGGCTTCTTCATCAAACTTCTGCTTGTGCTGCTGTTGAAGATGGTAGAACAGCTCACCGCCCTGGCAGTACTCGAGCACGAAGTTGACATCGCACGGCGTCTGGAAGGACGAGTAGAGCGTCACGATGAACGGGTGACCCCCCACGGCCTGCAGCACGCGCTTCTCATCGAGCGTGTGTGCGACTTGCTTGCGCTTGACCAGCGTATCCTTGTCCAGGGTCTTGACCACGACCATGTCCTGCGACTGCGCGTGCTGCGCCAGCGCCACCTGCTGCGCGAACGTGCCCCGGCCGATGACCTTGAGCAGCGTCAGGTCATGCGGGTCGATGGAGACGGCCGACAGCGACGTCACGCAGGACGGAGACTGGGGAGGTGACGACGGAATGGGCATGGTAATGAGACGGATCAGATCCTCTGGTCAGTGGCTCTTGGTCTCGGGCGCCGATTGCGTTGTGAGCTGCTGGGGTCTGATCTGGACGAGGCGCGGTAATTTATGTGAAAGATTTCATTGGTGGCCAGGCAGAGCACGGCCCAATCACATGCGCGGTTTCAGAAAAATGGAAAAATCGATCAGGGTTCTGTTTTTATATGGAGAGGGGCGGTCACAAAAGGTTTTTTATCTTTCCATCCATCCATTCGAAATGCGAGGAAAGATAAATAAATTATCTTAGGCCGACCCCTAAGACGCGCAGGACGAGCCATTCCATTGCGTTTGTGCGCTTGTGGCGTGGTCCGACAAATATCAAAGACATATTTCCGTATGAAAATAATAGTTGACGAGCCAGTTGGATGTAGGGTCGGGTGAATTCCGCGTGAATATAATATGTGGAGGTAATGAGGGTAAATGCGCGGTCATGATTGGATGATGGCCACATACGCACGCGCACAAGCCAAGTGTCCCGCGGGACGATCAGACAAGAAGTGTACAGAGCGCAAGATTCACGCAGCACGGTGTGCAATGCTCTGGCTAACATCGGCTCCAGACACCACGACGTCGTCAATTTGTTATAGTTCATGTCGTATTGACGCTATGTCAGGTTCTATACTGTAAATTCTCTTCACAAACCTGCACACGAAAGAGCAGTGTGCAGTACCGCGTTTTCACTATGTAGAGTCCACCTATCCTCGCCAAGTCAATACCAGTAAAATACGAAGCGAAACCGTTCGAGCTTGAAGTTGAGTCGAACCGTTTTCCCCATCTCTTCCTGTTAAACCAAGTCATAACGTTTTTTAACCTTATCTATCCGCACTTTAGAGGAACGTGGCCGTACTGCGCTGTACTTCAAGCAGGTTGTGCAGCACGACCTCGGGCGTCGTGCCGATGCACCTGGCCAGCTCCTTCTGGGCCACGTAGTCCAGTCGCGGGAACTGCAGCAGCACGTGCGCGTCCAGGAAGCTCTTCTTCCACTTCTGCTTGGACCACGCGTCCGGCCGCCCGCTGCGCCGGTGCGCGTTGGCCTTGAGCGTGCGGAACTCGCGCGGGTTGAGCGCGCAGTTCTGCGGCAGCGTGTTGATCATGACGTTCTGCAGCGTGAAGAGCCGCCGGAAGACGCGCTCGCCCACGGGCACCAGCACGCCCACGCCTCCCTCGGAGCTGCCCAGCACGTTCACGTACAGCGTCGTCTTGTCAGCCGGCACGCGCTTGCGGAACATGCTCGAGATGTTGACGCCGAGATGGAAGTCGCCCGTGCGCAGCAGCCGCTGGCCACCACGAGCCTCGATGTCCTGCGGCGCGAACTGCATCACGTGCAGATTGGTTTCCATGTCCACGGCCAGCAGCGCCAAGCGCTTGTCGTAGAGATTGAACTCGGTCGAGGTCACGGCCAGCGGCTCGTAGTCCTTGGCCAGCAGCACGAGCTGCCGCTGCTTCTCGCGCCAGCGCAGGAACTGCACGCTCTTGTACACGTCTGCGTACATGACGAAGTCGCGCACGACGTTCAGGCTCACGATGAACATCTGCGCGTCGTAGAAGGCGCAGCCGATGAGCTGCTCCGACTTGAACTCGTACACGATGAGCTTGGAGCCCACGGCGGCCAGCACGTACGGCCCGAGCTGTGCGACCTGCGAGATTGCGCCCTGGCGATGGTCCTTGATGAAGATCAGCTTGAGCTTGGGCAGCTTGCCGCTCGTGGAGCCGCCCTGGTTCACGTACTGCGCGTAATCGAGTTCGTACAGCAGCAGGCGGCCGCGCCCGCTCTCGTCCTCGCCGTGCGGACCCACGAAGCCCGTGCCCACGACCACGTACGGCCGCTTCTTCTTGGCCCACTCGGGCGACGTGGACGACACGTCCTCCTTCATGAGCGACGAGTCATATAAATACATCACCTTGACGCTCAGCACCACTTCGTACCGCTCAAAGTGCACGCGGAAGACGCCCTGGCGGTTCCAGTCGCCGAACTCGTTGGTCTGCACCAGTCGCAGCTCGTACACGTCCTCCTCGGTCTCCACCAGATCGTCCTCGTTCAGATCGGGGAACATCTCGGCAGTCGGCGCCATGATATTGGCATTGCCGTTCGCGTTGGCGTCGTCCTCGGGCTCGAGCTCCTCCAATTCGTCCTCATTCTCCGTCGCCTTGGCCGCTTCCTTCGGTGTCATCTTGGTGCTGCACACCACGGCGTAGGTCGGGATCTGCAGCGCTTCCGAGACACCGCCGGGTCCGTGGTCGCCCAGATACATCATGTGATGGATGGTGGCGCCGAACTCGGCCTTCTGAAGCACGAAGCCGCCGCTCGACGGCAAAATCGTGGACGTCTTGCTGGACGGAAGCTCACAGACGCGCAGGACTCCGCGCGAGTGGAAATAAATGAACCCGTTCGGACAATTCCAATGGTGGAACGGCGTGAAACTGAGCACCGGGACACTCAAACGTGTCGACTGAGCCTGGCCCTGCAGCGCTGGACCGGAGGATCCAGTGACGCACATCGGGATGAACGAAGGGTGGCCACGCTCGCACAGGATCCACATTGGATGCGCCCCGCGAAAGAAAACGCCGCTCATGTTGTTCACGTTGCTGAAGCGCGTCAGCATCGGGTATCGGAACCCAGCTCGAAGCTTGGCGAGCATTGCGCTGGTGTTGGCCTCTGGGTTGTTGCCGGTCTCGTTGTGACTGGAGCCGGCCTTCGCCTTGGGCGGAAGGAACGGCCGCGTGATCAGGTCCGTGCCGACGCGAGCAAACTGGAATCTTGTGGCCTTGCCTTGCTGATTGATCGGCATGGCTGCGTAGGTCAGCAGATCGCCGTTCGCGAGGAACACGAGCAGAACCATGCGAGCAAAGTACTGCGCATTGTAGAGTCCTTCGCTTGGTCCAATGCGATGGATGGCGATATCGGCCACAGGCGAGTTGATCGTGTGCGATTTCTTGATGCGGCCGTCGTTAGCGGACGCTGAGGAGGCATTAAGACCGAGCACTGGAGCCACAACGGCTGCTTTCTTGTTGTCACCCTGCGGCATGGTGTTCACCAGCCACTGCGGAGCAAACGTCAGGTACGGGAAGATGGCCTTGCGTGTGAAATCAGGCAGCGAAAACACGTGCAGAGAGCCGTCTTCAAAGCACAAAGCACACATCATGGCGGCTTCCTTCTGAGGGAGCAGCGGAATTGAGACGGACTCGTGTTCACCAATGGACTCCTTCCCATTTGACGCCGGTGCGCTGGCAACGCGAGGACTCGCAGAGGTCGCGTACAGTCCGTCCATGTCATCATCTTCGTCAACAGCACTGCGCTTGGCCTTGCTCCTGGGAGTCACAACAGCTTCTGGCTCCAGGGGCAGGTCCTTGAACATGCCAGCCCAATCGTAAAAGAGACAGGCAGAACTGATGGTGCTCTTCGTGGCATTCTCGGTCGACTCCTCACCGTCGTAATTCGAGATCTCTGGGTCGATCACCGTGAGCTCGAGATCTTCTTCATCGCCCATCAGCAAACGAATAGTACCGTCGGTCAGCAAAAGCAAAATGAACGGATCGATCACGTCGGCTGAGACAATGCCGACGGTGGCAGCGTCCACATTCATACCACCAGACTCAACGTCGCCTTCTAGTGTGATCTCTTGCGTGCACACGAGCTTGACGTTCGATTCGTCATCTTCGCCTTCCTCGTCATCCTCGTTGCCTTCGCCATTAACCTTCTCCTCCTCCTCCTTCTCTTTCACGGGCTCGTCCGTCGGCTCGACTTCGACTTCCGTCATCACACGAGCGCCTTGCTTGAAGATCTGCACAATGCGCTTCTTGTCGAACAAATTCGCAGCTGCGAGCGTTGGGCCAGTGGTGTAAAAGCCACAGTCTTCCTCCAGGGGCTCCATTCCTTCGCCCGTACGCAGCACCATCGTGCGTTGGCTGATACTCAGAATCAAATACGAGTCAAACGTACGCCCGTCGCCGCTTTTCATGGTCGTAGGCAGTGACGACGAGACTGTCCACATGGCACGGCAGCCGTTGAGCTCTGCTTCTGTGCTCACGATCGGTCGCAGCCCATTGTGCAGGACAGAAATCGCGCCGTGGTGCAAAGCCCCGCCACTGATCACCAACTCTTCCCGCTTTTCGTTTGAATCGGTGTTCGTCTTGACGCCCAGATCAATGGACGTGATCGGACCCACGCTGGGCATCACATCTACCGGCGCTAGTTCGTACCGATACTGGCGATTGGCATCGCGTGTGGATCTCGCACCAATAGCTGAATTAGCTCCATTCGTAGATGCCGATCCATTGGTAGCACCCGAGGCTGCCTTGTCCCCATCGGGCACGACCGCAACTGGTTCTTCCTTTACGGGAGCGGAGCCATACAAAAACAGATCGTCTTCGTCTTCCTCCTCCTCGACGGCTTCCTCCTTCGCCTCTGGAGCTTCAGGCTCTGCCTTGATGCCTGTCATTTCGTCATCCTCCTGCTTCAGGTGCTCTTCCGAGTCGTCTTCCAGCGGCTCTTCCTTCACAGCGTATAGTACAGAGTCACCTGAGCGAGAGCCGATAAAGAGGGTCTTCTTCCCTTCATGCACCGACAAACACGACGCGCTCGGCCCCGACTGCACCTTTCGGAGGGAGAGTGAGAGCGCACGCGGTCCTCCAGAACCTCCGCCGAATGCGTACTGACCACGCTTGGACGTGTCCTCAAATGGTAGAGACAGCACGAAGAGGTCCCCATTGGGCACGGCCAGCAAGAGCTCTTTCGGGTTCAGGTACTCGTACTGGCAGTCGTACAGCAAGGCGTGCAGAGGCTCTGGCTGGTTCGCTTCGTTGATGAACTGGGCCTCCTGCAGCGGGAACAGCGCCTGGTTCACAGTCCGCTCCGCGAAGACGTTGGTGGCCAAGCCATGGAACTGCGTCTGGTTGAAATACAGGATCGCGTTGGCCGAGACCACTACGACGCCACCGACAGGCGCGCGGCACGGGATGAGGCGGAAGCAGTCGGACGGCAGGTTCTTGACCGTCCAGATTTTGGGGTGCAGACGCGTGTTCATGTTGATGGAGATCACTGTGAGGCAGAACGTGTCGAATCCGGCGGCAAAGCGGCCGTCGGTCGCGTGTTTGCCGTTCTCCTCGTGCAGCAGCATGAGCGTCGGCTCTAGATATCCGTCGAGGAACGCCAGGTCCACCACTTTACCCGTGATCTCCATCTCGCTCAGGCGCAGCAGGAACTCGCGACCAGTGAGCTCGTTCGCCAGCAGTCCGCTCGCGTGGTTGCGCTTGCGCTTGGCGCCGACCTTGACGCTCTTGTCCAGCAGCGTGCGCAGCTGGCTGTTGACCTCGTTGCTGGAGCCTCCGCGCTGCTTGGACTCGTTCACGAGCTCCTCCAGCCGCTTCTCCTCTTCGTCGTCGTCGTCTTCGTCGTCGTCCGCGTCGTCGTCCTGGTCGCTTCCGTCCTGCGCCGCATCGCCGTCCATGTCCACGTCGTCGTCCTCCTCGTCTTCCTCGAAGAACGACAGGTCCACCGATCCGCTGCGGAAGGGCACGACCACGAGCTGATCGCCGTAGAGCAGCATGGCTGCGCAGCGGGTCTGAGGATCCACGCGCACGTCGCCATGCGTGGCCAGACCCAGCATCTGCTCGCGGCCGTTCTTCTCGCCCTTGAGCGTGGCGCCGGGGCCGATGGCCTCCTCCGCAAACGAGTACATGGCCAGCGTCACGAGCGACCGCGAGGTGCGGTCGTAGCCCACGAGCACCCACTTGTACCAGGTGAAGCTCAGCAGCAATACCTCCTGGCCGCCGTCGAAGCGCTGCAGGGCGGCGCTCTGCTTGCTGCGCTTCTTCTGCTTGGTGTGGCCCTTCTTGTCGCTGCTCTGGGCCGTCTTGCGCCAGAGCCGACGGTCGAACTGCAGCACGTGCATGCTCTCCACCACGCCGGCCAGCGGGAAGGACGCCAGCGTGCGCAGCACGTGCCCCGAGGCCGGCGCATTGCTCTCGGCGGTCTCGGGCAGCGGCTCGATGCGGTACACGCGCAGGAACTGCGGACTGGCCACCACCAGGTCCGCCTGCGCGTCGCTCGTCAGGTGTGCGTGCACGGCGTGGTGCACAGCCGTGGCCGCCACGAGGTCCCGGTGCAGCAGGAAGTGCTGCCCCATGATGCCCGCCCGCTCGAAATGCCAAGAGCTACCAATGACCGTGATAAAACCTCAGAGCAGGATCACATACGAGGTTTTTCATATATACGTAGACTTAATCTAGGACACGCCCTACCTCACAATAGCATCAGATCAGTTGGCTGTCAACCCAATTGGACCAGGAAGCCTCATGCGCGTGACGCCCGAGAGCCTGAGTGCGCTGCAGAGCGCGACGGACCGCATCCGCAACATCTGCATCCTGGCCCACGTGGACCATGGCAAGACCACGCTCAGCGACAGCCTCGTCTCGGCCAACGGCATCATCTCCGAGAAGCTCGCGGGCAAAGTACGTCGTCCATCGGTCTCTGTCTATGGCTCGTGACTCACTGCTTGCTCTCTTGCAGATCCGGTACCTGGACAACACGGAGGAGGAGCAGACGCGCGGCATCACCATGAAGTGCAGCGCCATCTCGCTGCTGTACCAGCCGGAGCCGCCAGCGCAGCGTCCAGGAGCGGAGGCGACGGAAGCGCCGTTCCTGATCAACCTGGTGGACTCGCCAGGCCACGTGGACTTCTCCTTCGACGTCTCGACGGCCGTGCGGCTCTGCGACGGCGCGCTCGTGCTCATCGACGCCGTGGAGGGCGTGTGCGCGCAGACGATCGCGGTGCTGCGCCAGGCCTGGCAGGAGGGCATCCGCCCGTGCCTCGTGATCAACAAGATGGACCGCCTGATCTTTGAGCTGCAGTTCTCGCCCTTCGAGGCCTACCAGCGCCTTAACCGCATCCTGGAGCAGGCCAACGCCATCCTCAGCGCCATGATCCGGACCGACGTGCTGGCCAAGTACGAGCAGGACGACGACTCCAGCAAGGACGCCGCCAAGGAAGACGCTGGGAGCGATGCGCAGCCGTCCACGGTCTCCTACGAGCACGACGAGGCGATCGCGAACGAGACCGAGCTGCTGGAGCAGGAGCTGCTCTTCTCGCCCGTGAACGGCAACGTGATCTTCGCCAGCGCCGTGGACGGCTGGGCCTTCAGCGTCGGCTCCTTCGCGCAGCTCTACGCGCAGAAGCTGGAGCTGCCGTTCCGCGCCGTGCGCCAGGCGCTCTGGGGCGACTACTACTACAACGGCAAGACCAAGAAGATCGTTACCAAGCCGCCGACGTCCAACAGCCAGACCATGTTCTGCTCCTTCATCCTCGAGCCCATATGGACGACCTACTCGACGCTCATGCAGCCCGTGCAGAGCGACGCCGACTTTGACTCGCTGCGTAAGCTCACGCGCCAACTGCGTGTGGCCAAGCTCGTGACGGACCGCGAGCTCAAGCAGATGGACCGCAAGAACGCCATCCAGTCGGTCATGCGCAAGTGGCTGCCGCTCGCCTCCACCGTGCTCAAGATGGTCACGCGTGCGCTCCCCAGTCCCGTCGTGGCCCAGGCCAAGCGTGCAGAGAAGCTCTGCGCGATCTCCGAGGAGCATCTGGCCACCAAAGAGCGCCACGCAGCGGTGTTCCGGTCTCTCCAGTCGTGCGAGACGACGGCGGAGGCGCCGGTGGTCGTGTTCATCTGCAAGATGATCTCGGTAGAAGCCAATGTGCTGTCAAACGTGCATCGTTTGGGCTACGAGTCTAACGATGAAGTGTACGTGGCAGTCGGACGCGTCTACTCCGGTGTGCTCAAGGCCGGCCAGCCCATGTTCGTGCTGGATCCCAAGTTCCAGGGCTTCTACGGCGACCTGGAGAACGAGACTGATGCCATCAAGCACGTCACGCGCGTGCAGAGCGGCGTGATCCAGCCGTACATGATGATGGGTCGGGAGCTGCACGCCCTGCAGGACGTCCCTGCTGGCAACATCGTGGGCATCGTGGGTCTCCACACACACGTGCTCAAGACGGCCACGCTCACGTCCACCATGGCGTGCCCTTCGCTGACCAAGATGCCGTACCAGGCCAAGCCCATCGTGCGTGTGGCCGTCGAACCTGAAGACCCTCGCAACTTCGCAGCGCTTGAGGCCGGTCTTCAGCGCTTGTACCGGTCCGATCCGACTGTGGAAGTGCATGTCCAGGAGACTGGCGAGCACGTGATCGTGGCGCTGGGTGAATTGCATCTGGAGCGATGCATCAAGGACCTCAAGGAGCGCTTCGCCAAGGTCGCTGTGCGCGTCTCCGAGCCGCTCGTGGGTTTCCGTGAGAGTATTATCGACGGCAGCATTTCGTCTTTCCAGGAAAGTGTGGTGTTCAAGGACCTGCTGGCTTCGGCCACTCCCACGGCTGCAGCTGAGGCTGAAGATGGCGACGAAGTTGCTGTTGCTGTTCCGGCAGCGGACGCCAAGACAGCGTTCGGCACAACGCCCGACGGCTCGTTGACTCTCAAGATCCGTGCTCTGCCGCTGCCGATCGAGGCTGCGCAGCTGCTGGAAGAGCAGTCTGACCTACTGCGACGCATGGTCTTGCGCAAGAAGACGACGACCGAGGGCGAGACCGAAGAAGCCAATGCGGAAGGTGAGGAGGACGCGACCGCAGAAGCTGCCTCAGCCAGCTACGAGCAAGACGTTAAGGAGCTGGAGTCGCAATTAGAGCGAGCTTTGCGTGCCAGCAGCGACAGCTTCTGGAAGCAACTGCCGCTGGATCGCGTCTGGAGCTGCGGACCGCGTCGCGTGGGGCCGAATGTTCTGATCAACAACCTGCAGAACTACAATGCCGCTGGCTTCTTCTCAACTGAGCCAGCACCAGGACCAGAAGCCACTCGCGAGGACGCGGAGCAGCTGCAAAAGCTTGAGAACAGCATCATCACGGGCTTCCAGATGACCACCGCAGCCGGACCGCTCTGTGATGAGCCCGTGTGGGGCGTGGCGTTCATCGTGGATGACGTGATCTGGAACAACACCTCTGCTGAAGCATCGCAAGAAGAAGTGTCCACCACCGAGGAGGCCGGCACCCCAAACACCACCAACCAGTTCGGCCCTCTGAGCGGCCAAGTGATCTCGACCATGCGCACGAGCTGCCGAATCGCGTTCGTCAAGCAGCCCGTGCGTCTCGTCGAGGCGATCTACGACTGCACGGTGCAGTGCCTAGCGGAGC
>JAADXR010000726.1:0-12260 GCA_023337935.1 Elongisporangium anandrum
AACAACAACAACGGCTGATGATGTTGGCTGGTTGGAAAACTGCAATGAAGAATTCAGCAGTCAAAGGAAGGAAACACGCTTCAGGATCTGTCTTTTTGCCAGAACTTTTATCGCTGAACACCTTGGATTCGATCTCGGTTTAACAACTTCCAACAACGGATCGAACTGAAAAGTGTAAATAGCGAATTACACTTTGTATTTGTCTCTCATTCAGGTTCACCATTATTAATAGTCGAAGCCAAATCGTTATGCCATTACGCAAAAAAATGACACACCAAGCAAGCGTGTACGAGGAGCTGCTTGGGGAGCTGCGTCAAGATCAGCTAGGAGATCTCTGCACTGCTCGGTTGCGCCGGTACGTGAAGGACTCCCAAGCGCACTTGCCAGGAGACTCGCTGGACTTTCGGACGGGCAGGCAGCAATTTCATCTGCTTGGACACCAGTTGCTTCAGCATTTCAACCAGGTGCTGGCTTTGGACAATACGTCTCTTCAGAGATGTGGGTCTCGTCCCGGGCCTTCTGCTGTGCGATGCGTGAGGCGACAGCCTGTTGTCTCCAGCTCACTCTTGCAAGAGGTTTCTGGAGCATCTGGCTCTCGCGCAGCAGCAGCAGTTGATTGCACAGCGACTCTACGTCTCTCGTCAGAGTCTGCACGTGTTCACAATGTCGAGTTCGCTTCCTGCGCGCAGTAGCGGTGGTCGATGCTAATGCGTCCGACGTCTCCAGCGTCGCTCTCTGTCCTTGCTGACGTAGAGACTGCGCTTCTGCGCTACTCGCGTGGCCTTGAGCAGCCACTGCTGCTTCACTATCACTGGCAAAGAGCTCTTCCAGCACCGCCACGTCGCTGAGGAACACGTCCGCTGGCGCCCCAAGGCATCTTGTGCCACCATTGTGCATGTCACCACTGACAAACGTCTACAGTATTTAGTCTGGGTTCGTAATTAGTATGGATTCTCAATTAGTCTGGCTACGGTGCACCCCTAACGTAGCGTGTCACATCAGTTTAGTCCCAATGACAGTCACCAAGAGCTCATTATGGCCGGAGGATGGCGACGACAGCTGGCTGCTGGCTCACGATGCGATCACGGAATTCCTCACGTGTACAATCGACCTCGGCGCGATGGACAGCCTCTGCCTCCCATCTGACCTGATACGCTCACAGCAGTCGGAGAGAGGAGCAGTGGAGTTGCCAAGAGAACCGACCTTGGCGACTCACAAGGCGAGGGTTCTGCATCGGGAGCGCGCGGCAGCTCTTCAGCAGGAGGCCGAGGAGCTTCAGCACCATTTAAGGCGCCTGCTCGACCAGCAAGACCGGTCTGAAGCGCTCCGCTTGCGTGGCAGTCAGACTGGGGAAGTTGGGACAGCTCGGACAAATTGGAAACACCGCGCTGCTAGCGAGCGGTTCTTGAAGGAGCGGGCCGAGTACGACAATCATCATCTCAAGAAGCGCATTACGGACAATCACCAGTTTGTCACCTATGTGAAGTGTTTACTGGAGAAGCAGTCCAACGCGATGCCGAGCAGACCGCGCATTGGCATCACACTCCAAGACAAAGAGTCCCAGGTGTATGGCATGCTGAGCGCAACGCTAGACGCTCAGTATCAACAGCTTATTGCCAGCTTAGACAGCCAACTGCAGCAGTTAAAGCAGCGCAGCTTCGCAGAAGCTGACAACACGGCGACGTTATGGCGTCCCAAACAGAATCAACAAGAACTGGGAATGGATATGGAGGCTTCAGGTATCATGCCATTGCCTGCAGCTGAACTTGCAGGCTTTATTTCTCAGTACGCCGAGTTAGACTAGGTCCAACGCCCCAGCGAAGATGTATGTACCGCCAGTATCGATGTTGACGCTGTATCGAAACTGACGCTCTGAAATTGCTTGTCTATAGATGCTGGTTGTTGACAAGGTGGGCCAAAGACGGAAGTTCGACACATTAGGATCCATTACAGTGGACAATCCTGCTGGTAGCAGCGCGATGGAAGCCCAATCAATCCTACGGCGCGTTGTTACTGCCCACGGCACTCTGTTCATGTGGGAGAGCATGTCGTACTGGCAAACGCACAACTCGCTTGGGAAGCCGAAACGCGCCATGGTGCGTGAAAGTGGATGGTCGATCGTCTCCCTTTTATGTGAGGCGGGTTTTGAAAACACAAGCATCACACACTGCAAGAGCTCCGTCAGCATTTACTCAGTGGACGGCGTGAAGCTAAAGAAAAATGACGCACTCGCCAAAGGAATCACCTCCATGATCCAAAAGATATTCGCCATCCAATCGAGGAACGTCGAAAATTTGGTCATGGATGCCCAAGTAAGGCAAACAGCAGCAGCAGCATTTAGTACCGGAACACAGAAATGATTTTTTCTCTGTAAATGCAAGTGCGTGAAGGTTAGTGCTCTTTGACCAAAGCGGCATGGACGATGGCGGATCCTCAAGGCAGGCGTCGTATCACTTACACGATGAGTGGTCATCTCGATTTTCCATTCCTCCACGATTTTCAGCATCAGTATGGTCTTTGATCTGGTCTTTTTTTGGGTTTTCATTGCAGAACGTGGCACGAATTGCTATAACATCTACCCTCTTTGGTCTGGTCAGTGCCATATGCGCGTCCATTGTTTGAATTGGACTGCCGGCGGCTTTGATCTTGAATCCTGAGGATGAAATCTGCCTTCGACTCCATGAAATGCAAGCCACTTGTGCTCCTTGTTAGCGACACTATCACCGGCACAGAGACCACAGGCATCACAGTCTGGTCCAGTTTTCTATGATACATTGAGTTTCCCGATCTTAGGCCAAGAAGAAGTTTGTGTCCAAGCAGCGAAACTGTAAGTTCGAAAAATAGAAGGATTGCTTGAAGACAGTTTGGTCTGGACGGTACAACTCACGATCTGCTGGTTGGCTGGATTCGCTGCCAACTCAGCATTCACTTAAACTCGATACTATGGATTTTGATTTGAAACCTTCGATTGCCGGATATTCAACCGTCGGGTGAACATTTTGCGAGGCAACTCTAAATATTTATGAGTGCTAGCGAGCAAACTAACTCCAGCCTAAAAGTCGCGCGACTGACGATCGAAGGCCTCAATTGGCATTGACAACCGACACCAGTTATGGCTGCACCTGGAAATCCAGCCTGAACCCGTCGATGTGTCCGTTCACTCGTAAAAATCAAGCTCAAGACATGGTCCATCAACGAGTAAGGACTGGAAGTGACTCCTGGCAATCAAGACTGGGCTACCATCACGCGATCCTTCTTCATGCACCGTCGCATTGTTTCTGCAGGCCAGCCTGTGAGGTGGCTGTTTCTCCGACGTTTCGTTGAATCACATTGATGAACTTGCCTCCTTCCTAAGCTGCTTCCTTTTGCTCAACACAGCTCTGAGAGCCCAACTGACAACTCCACATTGCCGAACCTACAGCCACGCGCACAAATAGTTCTTGCTCGGAAATCAATGGAGCAAACGCATGCCCAAGATACCAAATCGCTGGATCCCACGGTCCAGGAACTCTTGTCTATGATCGACTTCGATGCAATGGAAGAATTATTCTCCTCTGATGAAGAAATGCCGCAATCAACTAAGACGACCGAAGAATCCACTGGTTCTGGAGGCAAGCGTATACATAATGAGCTGATCCAAGAACTACGCTATGAGATCGATGTTTTAAGGCGACAGAATGAGAACTTACACGCGCATCAACAGCTGCGTGAATCGCTCGACAGACTTTTGAACACCACTGGCGAGCCAAGCTCGCGCTTATATGCCTTCGAAGAGAAAAAAGGCCTCGCACTCGCGAAACGAGAAAATACGCAGATCAAAGAGCAAGTGCGTGAGAATATCAAGATCATCAAACAAGCCAAAAGCATCCTTGATAAACAACATGCTGGTGCTTGCGCCGTGTCTGCATCTTCAGCTATTTATGCGAACAAGTCATAATTGTTCAAGTGGTCAATTCATTCTGTGCACGTCTTGCTTTACCAAAATAATTCACATTTAATGCGAGCTCGAAACATCTTGCACCAAACTTTAAGATAACTTCATCACTGATTAACCGAGGAGCAGTATAAATTGTGTTCTGACCATTGATTAATTTCCATTATCTCTGTACGCTTAGAAGCAATTTGAGCAAAATATCCAATGAAGTGGAAAGTCCAATCACGAGCTTGTTTTCTACATATTGAGTGTGTTCATCAAACCAGCTTTGGCAATCTTCCGCACTCGTGAATCTCTTGCCATAAAAAAAGATCAGTCTGTCGCTTGCTTCGAAATAGAGCTGGACCAATGCACAATGCTAGCGCTGTCGTCGAAAATATTGAAATCCCGTTGTCGCGGACAAACACACTTTGATTGGGTGTGTTGAATATCCTCATTTGCTAGCCAGGTAGAACGTAAGCTCCCACATGAGCATAGTTTCACGATCATTCGCGATAATACGCAAGATCATTCGTCCTTCTAGCTCCTTTCCCTTGGACACTTGATCAATATCAGCACTGCTTGAGTTCACGTTTCGTGGCTGTCTATTTCGTCGGATCTGGTGGAAAAACTGATAATCCCTTGGCAACATTATTGGTCAAATCATCACTGCACCTGCACATTTACTCGACCCTGGGGTCGTGTTGAAGTAAGCGCATTGAGCGGCGGCTTTCCGGATCGTCATGCTATCAAACTGGATGGCTTTAGTTCCTTCAAACCTCACGCCAGCGCCCTGCTGCTACACGATAGGGGCTCCATACCTCCATGTTTCTTTTCGAAAGAGACAAACTCCTCGCAGTGACCGCATCGCGCGTTTCGGTTCATCTCGAGCATGTTCAGAATGCGTGCTTCATCGTCACCAAAGAGAGATTCCGGCAGCAATATCATATGATCTGCAGCCTCCAATTGCTTCAGGTTTACAATGATACGATTCTACGCCTCGCGATTCTGCGGTGCGAGCTGACATCACGCTACTCTGAAGGTGCTGGTTCTCGATTGTACTTTATCCGCGGTCCACATTGGCATTGGTGCTCACTTGGGATGAAATGAAGGAGAGCGCACAGCCATGCGATGCGACCACATGACTACACGACGAGCGAATGCGAAGATCCGCTACGTCAAACGGTGTACTGTACGTGATCTGTGTACAAAAACGGTAAACGGGGAAATCTGTCCTCGTCTCTGCCACATATCCATTTACTCTGGGTTCATAATTAGTCTGTCTGATGCACCCCTAACGTAGCGTGTCACATCAGTTTAGTCCCAATGACAGTCACCAAGAGCTCATTATGGCCGGAGGATGGCGACGACAACTGGCTGCTGGCTCACGATGCGATCACGGAGTTCCTCGCGGACATGGTCGATCTCGACCCGCTGAAGAACTACCAGAGCCCGTCTTCTGACGACCTAATGCGCTCGCAACAGACATACAGAGGAGAGAAAGTGGCGCCCAGAGCGTCTCGAAAAGCACGAGTTATGCATCGGGAACGCGTGACCTCTCTTCAGAGCGAGATCGAGGAGCTTCACCAGCATCTAAAGCGCCTGTATGAGCATCGAGACCAATCTATCTCACGCCCGAGTCCTTGTACAGAAGATCGTACGAACTGGAAGCGTCGCGCTGCAACCGAACGACTCATGACTGAGCAGGTTGAGTACGAGAACCAACAGCTCAAGAAGCATGCCACAGCGAATCAGCAGTTTGCTGACCAAGTGAGATACCTGCTGGAGAAGCAATCGCAGGCGATGCCGAGCAGACCGCGCATAAGCATCACCCTCAAGAGCGACGGATCGCAGATTTACGGAATGTTGAGCGCATCGATGGACGCACAATACCACCAGCTTGCTGCCAGTATGCACATCCGACTGCAAGAGCTCAAGAAGAGATGCATATCGCCTGATGATAAATCGGCTATGATGTGGGCCTTGCAGTATCAGCAAATCAGACTCGGCATGAATATGGAGGCTTTAGGCATAATGCCATTTACGGCTGCTGAATTCGCATCCGTTGTTTCCAAGTACGGACACCTGGACAAGATCCAGAGCCCCAACGAAGATGTACGTGCTATCAACCTTTGCATTTGACTCTGCAGTCAAGTTAACGCTCTGCAATTGCTTGGCTGTGTGCGCAGATCGTTGAAAAGGTGGACCAGCGTATGAATTTGGAGGCTGTTGGAACTATTTCGGCGGATAATCCTGCTGGCAGCAGCGAGGTGGAAGCCCGATCCATCACACGCCGTATCGTCACTGCCCACGGCACTCTATTCATGTGGGAGAGCATGTCGTACTGGCAAACGCACAACTCGCTTGGGAAGCCGAAGCGCGCCATGGTGCGTGAAAGTGGATGGTCGATCGTCTCCCCTTTATGTGAGGCAGGCTTTGAAAATGCCAATATATCGTACTGCAAGAGCTCCGTCAACATTTACTCCGTGGACGGCTTGAGGATGAAGAAGAGCAATGCACTGGCCAAGGGCATCATGTCCACGCTTCAAAAGTTATTTGACATCCAGTCGAGGAACGTGGAGAACCTGGTCATGGATGTTCAAGTCAGACGGCAGAAACAGCAACAGCAGCAGCTTGAAATGCCTAGTATTGGCAGGATTGAGTGAAATCTTTGTTATAGGCAGCTTCGCTCTTTCGTTGTTGTTGCAGCATAAACATCATTGGGTACATAATACGACGGCTTTGCGTATCTTAGAAATTTGGCTGATCAAGTATTTCGACTCGACTTGAACTTGCATCCAATAGCCTCTCAAATAGCATGTAGGATACATTATATTACTTGTTCAAGGCTTTTTGTGACACGCGACAATCACTCACAAATTTTCCATCACCTGGTGTGACAGATATGTATAGTATACGCTATACAAAGATACTGCTTTTTGTATAGGGTACTACTATCCATCAGTCCGAAGATGGCAGCAAATCAGTCGCTGCACGAGCCGCTGGCACAGCTGCTGACCAAGGAATCGCTGGCGTCGTACCTGCGCGAGCTGGACGATCTTGATGACCCCTTCGTGTTTTCTATGCTCTCCTGCGGTCTCGGGGGTGACTCGCCTTCGTCCGCCTCCGACGTGGCTCTCCCGCCCCTGTCCGCACAGCTGAAAGCACCCGAATCCAAGGCGAGCGCCGTCCCAGCGACCACAGCAGCGTCTCCGCATCGCAACACGAAGGCGCAGCACGATGACCGCGTGAGCAAGATGCGCAAGGAGATCCACGCCCTGTATCAGCAACTGCTGCAAGACCAACGGTCGTCATCAGAGTCCGACGCCAATACCGCGAGCTGGAGGCAACGGGCACTCAGCGAGCGCCTCGCAAGAGACCGTGCAGAGTACGAGAATGCGTATTTAAAGCAGAGACTGGCGGAGGAGGAGAAGTTCGGGAAAGAAGTGAAGAGATTGCTCCTCGACCAGCAGCAAATCCTGCAAACGAGGACTCCGAAGGTCGGAAGTTCTCTCGCTGATGACGACGCACACGTGTTCAGGCTGCTCAAGGCCAGCTTAGACAAGCGGCAGTCTCAATTGGAAGCCTCCATTGAGAATCGACTGGTCGAGATCATGCAGCTCAGCCTTCTTCGTAGCGACGCCCTTGAAGACGACGACGACAAGTGGGAGGTCGTGGAGCGTGGCCAGGGCCTTCGAGTGAAGCTGGAAGAGTCCGTACTCGTCCCGTTCTCGCCTGCTACGATGGATGCAGCCATTTGTGAGCATACGCAATCCGGAACGGTTGAAGTCGTCAGTGACAATGTAAGTTTGCGAGTTGCTGTCGAGTCCAAGCAATCCGTTCTCATATGTGTCGCTTATTCAGGTCATTGACAAAGTGATCCGTTGCGCCATTGGCCAGGACGTGGAGTCGCGCTTTGCTCTGGATCATGCCTCTGGGGGCAGACAGCTGGAAGGCTTATCGATCCTGCGGCGGATCCAACACGAGTGTGGCATCGTGCTTCTTTGGGAATCCATGTCCTATTGGCAAAGCGCCCACGCGAGTGCCCAGAGTCCCCACGCCATCGTTCGCGAGAGCGGCTGGTCGATCTTCGCTCCGGCTCAGGTCGGCATTGAAGATCTGAGCGTGGCGTACTGTGGGAAATCGTACCGAATCAGGTCGTTTGATGGGTCACAGCTGAGGAAGAGCGCTCCTCTCGCGAAGGAGATCGTGCACTTGTGCCAAGAGTTCCATGACCTCCAGGCAAAGCGCGTAGAGAACATCGCCATGGACAAAGCTCTCCAGCAGCGACATTCAAGTGCCTCGAATGGAAGACTGTAGACGCTTTCGAAGGGCAGTACATAGTTTATTTGTAGCATATGCGGGAGGCAAGAAGAAGCCCCAACGCCTGCCGGTATGATTTATAAAACAGCGCTAAGTAAATCGTTTCACAGTGCAGACCAGTACGGTATGCGTGATTTGTAAATCAATGGACGATGACGCCGTATCCATACAGTAGGCCTTGCTCCCTCTGATTCCGCATCATCAAAGCAGACGTCATGTTAGCTGCATGAGCGAAGGGAGCACCACTAATGATATTAGTCACAGTGCCTGGCGTTATGAAGGAGGGATATTCATGCAGCTAACATCCATCATTGTCCGTCGCTCTTGCACAAGTGGCAAAAAATCCAGCTCGAAGCAGCAGCTTCCTAATGACACAGTCTCAGAACTGATGATTTGAGTCCACGCACCTAACCACCTGCCAACTGGCCAATCACATCGTCGTATCAGCTCTCAGGGCGACGTGAAATGACGATTACGATTTGTCGCACAATTCAATTGGAAGATGAGGCGTAGGACCAGGAGTCTCTGCTAATGGCCTACGACTCGCTCTCGTCACTACTAGAGGAGCTGGACGACCATGGCGACCTCTTCCTGCGTCCGGAGCTCACTACTGGAGGCCCGGATTGTGTAGAAGACTGGTCACCATCGTCATCGTCCGATGTGGTTCTTCCGCCCAAGACCAAGCGGCAGAGAACTCTTGGGCCCAACGCAAGCGGTGCGTCAACTCACTGTGAAGTCAAGACTCGCACGTCAAAGGCGCGGCACAACGACCGCACGGACAAGCTGCGCAGCGAGATCGACACTCTGTATGGCCAGCTCAAGCGCCTGCAGCAGGATGCAGCGTTGCGGTCTGAATCGTTCAACAGCTCCTGGAAGCAGCGTGCGATCTGCGAGCGATTCGCCAGAGAGCGCGGGGAGCACGACAACGCATGTCTGAGGCATCGCCTGGCTGAGGGGCTTGAATTCCGAGACGAGCTCAAGAAATTGCTGGTCAAGCAGCAGGAAATGCTGCCCAGTCGATCCGTCTACTTCTCCCTCGTGGATGACGACTCGCGCGCGTTCGAGCTGCTGCGTGCCGACCTGTTCAGGCGTCAGTGTCAACTGGAATCCTCCTTACAGAGTCAGCTCAGTGTGATCACGCACCAGGGCCGGAACAACCACGCTCTCGAAGCCAAAGATAAATGGAAAGTCGCAAAGCGCGGCAAAATCCTGCGCATGGAAGTGGAAGAGTCCGTTCTCCTGCCGTTTAACGTTGCGAAGGTGAACGCCGCGGTTTGCCAGTACACGAAAGACGGATCGATCCAGATGGTCGGCGACAATGTACGTTGCGCTTATTCAGCTATAGCGACGGAGAGGATGATCGCCCATGCTTACTCACTCTCACGTGTTCTCTCTAGGTCGTCGACAGAGTGACACGAGGCATCGCTGCAAGTGACGTAGAGTTGCGTTTCGCTCTTGATCGAGTCTCTGGCGGCAGAGAACTGGAAGGCCGATCGCTCTTGATGCGAATCCGGACTGCGTATGGAGCATTACTGATATGGGAGTGCATGTCCCATTGGCAGAGCACTGATGCAAGCGATAAGAGTCCGTACGCCATCGTTCGCGAGAGTGGCTGGTCGATCATCGCTCCTGCAAACCCACACATTGAGGATCTGAGCATTGGCTACTGTGGCAAATCGTATCGGATCCAGTCGTCCGATGGCTCCAATTTGAAGAAGAGCGATCCGCTCGTGAGGAAGATCGTGCACACGTGCCAAGAGTTTCACAACGTCCATTTGAGGCGCGGAGAGAATATTATAATGGACCGAAGCCTCCAGCAGCAGCGTGAGCTCAGTTCGAGTGTCATCAATGAAAGAAGTGAAGTGGTGCGTATGTAACCAGCTTTGCGATTGCGAATTCAAACAAGCAAATGGACGGATCAAGCAGCTGAAGCCAAAGGCGCGAATGGAGTGGAGTTTTAATTTAGTGAACGCTCAGGATAATATCGTCTGTATCGCCACTTGAAGCGGCTTCATAAGAGGAAGACTTGTGTGGACACATGTGGCCAAGACAAACCAACTGGAAGCTCCGCGCTGCCAGAGAGCAGATGATGAAGGAGCACGCTGTGGACGAGAACCGCCAGCTCAAGAAGCGTGTGGCAGCGAATGAAGATTTTGTGAAGAATGTAAAGCACTTGCTGGACAAGCAAGCAGACGCTATGGTGGCTGGACCGAGCATTCGTATTGCTCTCGGTGACGACGGATCGCGAATCTATGGCATGCTGAGAGCCGTCTTGGATGTCCGACAGCACCAACTGGAAGCCAGCATGCACAGGCGCCTGCAAGAACTCACGCAGATTTGCACCTCAGGACCTCAAAACACAGCTATGGTGTGGCGTCTCAAGCAGCTCGGCCGGGGAATCAGCATGGACATGAATATGTCTGCGTTGCTGCCATTCGCTCCTGCCGAATTTATAGGCATTGTGTCCCAGTACGTGGAGCTAGACAAGATTCAACGCATCCACGATAACGTACGTGCTTGTCATCGTCCGGTATCGCTTGCTTTATAGTCTCAGTGTTTGTTGGGCTGTTCAGGTTGTTGAAAAAGTAAGTCAATCGCAACAAGTCGATACTGCAGCAGCCATTAAGCTGGACAACCCGGATGGAAGCACCGAGGTCGACGCTCGACAAATCATCCGACGCGTGGTCACTGACCATGGCACTTTGCTCATGTGGGAAAGCATGTCGTACTGGCAAACTCACGCATCAGTTGCAACACCCAAACGCGCACTAGTGCGTGCAAGTGGGTGGACGGTCATCGCCCCTTTCTGTGCTGGAGATTATGGGAGCTCAAGTATCTTCCACTGTGAAAGTTCCGCCATCATCAACTCATCCGACGGCTCGAAGTTGAAGAAAAGCGATTCGCTTGCGAGAGGAATTATCTCCACGATCCAAAATGGATTTGATCGATAACCTAGGAACGTCGAAAACTTGTTCCTGGATAGTCGGATCAGGCTCCAGAAGCAACAGCAGCAGCTAGAATTTCAAGTTGCTGGAAATGATTAATCACAAATATAAACGACGAAATCTACGGCTTTACGAGAGCGACATAATCCTGAAACGGATTTCAAGACATCAATAGTTCAAGAGCGTGGCGCAACTTGAAAGTCACGTATATAAAACTGCAATCAGCCAAGGATTGTAGGAAACCTGTCCATTGCAGCCGAAGCGAGGCGACATGAGTATAAGCACTGTACTATTCTGCAATCTCGATCACATGCACGTCGGCTAGAATGCACTTCCAGCTGGTTTTTTATTGGGTGCACGATGATACGATTGTACGTCTCGATTTTGTTTGCAGAATGCTGCAGTTAGGCTGAAGCAATGGAATTCTTCGTTTGCTGCAGCCTCTGTGACAACAGTGGGATATGACAGAAGCCTGTGGATTGAAATTGCCATAAAATACATTGAATTCTTCGACTGCGATGGCAATATCAATGCTCTCAATCAGTGATGCATCACGAAGCTGCGCATGAGCTTGGAAGTATGTGATTTCAAGTTGGTTGTCGCCTATAAATGTGAGTCGTGTGGATAATAGAGCAACCAATTTTCGGCTGATGCTTGCATGTATTAAAGACAGTTTACGCTCCAGTAAAGGTTTGTGCCCACTGCGAATCCAGAATAGGGCGTTGGGAGAAAGTTGAGCCTCGTGGATTGTCAAGCTGGTCAACATGTAGTTTGTCTACGTGGCATGTGTAACAAATTGTGGCGCGCTGACCTTAGGCAAGGGCTGTAAACTGCGTGATCCTTCCACAAGGACCGGCGATTGGGAGACAAACCGTATCGTTTAAACGGTGGACCGGAATTTACATTTTCCCATTCACATGCCGAAAATCTGCAATGAACACTGATTTCGCTCATCATCATACGGAATTCAGCATTTATGGCATTATCTCGTCTGTTCCGAATCCTATGGATCATGCAAATGAAATGGGTGTTTTGAAGAGTACTGTGCCGGTATCCATCTACGTCTTGGAACCAGGCGC
>JAADXR010000727.1:0-12240 GCA_023337935.1 Elongisporangium anandrum
CTTCTTCTGCTTGTCGTCGCTCTTGCTGCTGTCGTTAGACGCTGACTCAGGCTGTAGCAGAGGCGCAAGCGTGGCGGCCACATCCAGCTCCACAGGCAGAACGTCGTCCTGCCACTCGAACTCGTTCAGGAAGGACCGCGTGGCCGCGAGAGCGCCTGAGTCATCCGCTATTGCCGCATTTTCACATTCCATTGTGTTTTTCTGTGTGTCAACCTATACAATAAAACCCACTGCGCATGTTTGGGTAATTGGATTGAACTGTTTTTTTGGAATCGAGAGTTTCTGTTGGCTGATTCTGTGCCGTAATCAGATTGTGGCATAAGCGCGTTCACTGAAATGACAAAATTGGCCATTAAGTTGATTTTCGTGCTCAGTTTTGGACGCACTCTAGCTAATGCGAGCGTCGTTGTCCGCTGCGCTGGCAGAACTATGAATCACGCGCTGTCGGATTTGGACTTCTGCTGTTGGCCTCAGCTCCTGAAGGGGCTCTATGAAATGAACGCTGACGATGCAGATGGCTCGCTTGACCAGACAGGCGCGCAGTTTGTACTGCACAAGAGAGAGAAGCGATCGTGTGCAGAGCGCAGGAAACACGAGACTCAAGACCTACTCGAGCAAATAGAGCAGCTTCAGAATGAGCTGGAGCTATTAACCGGCAAAAGGCAGTCAGCATTCGCGCGTACACAGGATGAATGGGAAGATCATATCGACCAACAAGTCGGTGCCAGGACCAGAGCTCGGCATCGGAATATTCGCTTGCGACAGCACGTGGCCCAGGAAATGAGGAAATGCGCCAGGAGAAACGTGCTGCTGCGCAAAATGATTGCGCCCATGGAGGTGACGAGCAATACAGAATGCTGTGATAATTGCTGCATGCCTTGCGTACACTTATGCACCGTCGTGCTGTACGAAGGCCTCAGCATTCTTCGCCGTGGAGCCAACATTTCTTTCGAAAACCAAGCGAGACGACGCCATCATTAATGCGCTGGAAAGAAGAATTCGAGCGAAGCACGAGGCTGAACAAAATATCTGGCTGCTGAATGCGATTTCTCTGGATAGCGATGATGTCGTCGATGTTGCATTGAGCCATGACGGTTTGTTGACCGAGCACCGCCATGCTCGAGTAATGCCGTTCGATGTCTCTCGCATCGATGAAGCTCTGTGGCAGTGGAATATTGTGAATATCTACACAAGCGAAAATGCGCAGGTACGGAAATCTGCTGAAGAATAAACATGGAAATGAATTCTGACTCGTCAAACTCCCGCTTCTCAATTCTAGAATGTGAGCAAGTCATCAGACATGCTCACTTTCAAGCAGGAAGTTAATATGAAGCTGTTAGGCTCCACGCTGCATCTTTGGACACTGGTCAAGCGATTTGTGTCTGAGCATGGCGTAGTGATTCGGTGGGAAGCTGTTTACGATTGGCTGTCAGCATCAGGTGAAATTTCGGCCTCAACACGAGAAAGCGGTTCAGCTACTATCCAGTCGGTAGTGCAGAGCGCGTATTTGCTATCACTGGATGAAACAAGCTCCACTCAAGTTGCTCCAATCAGTGTCCTGCGCGCCTTCGTGCAGATCACACGCAGTGATTTTGATCACCTGCACCTGATTCAGAGCCTTCTCAAGTCAGGGTCGCTCACCAATCTCGTACTCCCGTCCTTACCCCAAGTGATGGTCGATCGTGCGCAGAGAGTTGAGAACCAGCTAATGGCCAAACCCTATTAAAAGATAAGAGCTCGGCAATTGTTTTGCTGTCATGGTAGATGACGCTTGATGTTTACAAGCGAATTGAGCTGCAACCGATCCTCAGTGGATTCATGTTTGCTTAACATCGAGGATTAGATGGTTGTTTAATTGCATGGTTGTTTGACCTTGTGTGGGCACTTAAGCAAATGTCATGCAACTGCGCGGTCCGAGTTCACTTTCTACCGACTTCGTTGGCACAAGACGATCAAAGGCTTGGACCTTTGCGCCCACACTCCACGCCAGCATCTGGAAGGTCACGGTGACTTGTTCGCACTTGAGTTGAGGTTGGGAAGGATTGGGTGAAAACGCAGTGTGTAAAAATTCGTTTATCAAATCCCAAACATTCCATCTTCCAGAATTTCTATAGTCAAATTCTTTGCAACTTTTGCAGCTTATGCTTGATGAGCTCTCATAATTGGAGCCGTTCGGCTTCAAGTGTGCTTTTTCGATGCACTGGGTGAAGGATATTGGTTTCATCGTGTGGCGTATATGAGATTGAGCTTTTCGTTGTGCCTTTGTTCGTGTTGAACAGCCACTTTAGCTCTTCACGCTCACTCGAGTGAAGAGACTAACTGTGTTGAGATGCGTGCGCCGTTGATGGCAAAAATCAGACGAAGATCAAACATCCAATTGTATATTACTAGTACACAGCACGGCACTTAATGCGTATTACCAGCGCAGCAGACGTCATTAAGCTTTCTATGCAGATACACAATGAGAGAGAGCTGGAGGAGCTGGAGAGTATAGCGCAACTGGCTCTACGATCCATGCTCGGCGCTAAAAGCCCGACCAACGAGAGCAACTCGGTGGATGCGAGTCGTGGTCGAGTACGAGCTTCATGAAAGCCACACAGCCAGAAGGGATCACCATCGAAGATCATTCAAGGACAAATGCGATATTGTCGCAGCTGTCCCTGCAAAAAACAGCAAATCAGTTCACGAAGACTACCGGTATTACGGTAATAACCAGTAGCGATGGGAAAAAGCGTACCAGTCCAGGTCGGATGCATCCTAGATCGGTCTTAGCACACGCACATCCAACTTGGCTAATCGTTTGCACGTCAAACGGCACGAGGCGCACGACCCGTACTCCGCACCTGCGCCATCCGCGCTCAGTTTCCCAAAGGAAGGTTCGTTTGTGAGATCCGTCGATGGTCACCAACTTGGTACTTCCCGCTCACCCTCCATGTCAGCATCTGGAAGATCGCGGCGTTTTGGTCGACCTGAAACTGAGGCTGGGAGCGAATACTTGACGATGCCTATCCAGATACAATTTCCAGGATTAATTCGCCAAACGTGGAAGCATCGATGGTCTGAGTGGACAAATTTAATAGTTGAAGAATAGATTCTCGCAAGATGGACGAGCTTACTTTATTATACTGTGACAAAAGCCGGAAATGCTTGAGGAGGTTTCCTTCCTGCGTCGATCAAGTGGTTCTCGACGTACTGGTGACGAGCATCGATCATTTTCTCATAGGACGGCAGCACGATCCTGGTCAGTGCGTTGGTATTTTGCACGAGATGGATCCACGTGTGATCCAAGTTGACAGGCGTCAGCCGCGCGAAGCCCTTCACAGTACTCAAGCCTCCGCAATCGGCGACAGACTGAAGTGGCTCGAAAACAATCGAGCCTTGCTCGTGCGTGGTCGTGATCATCCCATCCTCCGATGCCATCCATTGGTTCAAGCCTTCCCAGAGAATGACTGTTCGTCCTTCACTCACGAACTTCTTGCATACAGCTCGAACCTTCAGTTTCACAATGCGAAGACTGGATATAGGAATCACAAGATCCTGCTTGATTGATATTGTGTCCGCAGCATGGTTTTTATTCTGTAGATTCAACAATTTGGTATGCATAAGTTAGTCACGAATAACTGGAATATCCATGAAAAGAAACGTACTAGTCCAACATTAACCGATCCGAAATCGGTCTTAGCGCATTCCCACGATACTTTGCTTGTTGTCGGCACATCGAAAGGCACAATGCGTGCAAATTCATGCTCAGCAGTCATGCCGTCCGAGCTCACTTTCCCAAACGACATTTCAGTCATTGCCGAATTCGTTGGGAGAATGTGATCCACGACTTGATACTTGGCGCCCACACTCCATGCCAACATCTTGAAGATCTCAGTGTCTTTGTCGCACTCCAGTTGCGGTTGGAGAGGAACGCGAGCAAATGCAGCACTGGATGCCTATTCGCATGCAATTTCGACGCATCAAAACCAAAAGCACGCAACTCGCAGCCCAATCAGAACTCACCTGCAAATAAACACGCATTTTCTCAATCAATTCCAGCGCAGTTTGCCACTTCTGCTGTTCATTCTCCACGATTTTCCGTAATTCGGACTGCTCGGCCTCCAGAATCTCTTTTCGATCCACTTCACGCTGGATGATGGGCCTCCATCGCTTGGTGTAAATACGAGCGAACTTCTCGTAGTGTTCTCTTCTGATTTGCTTGATCTTCTGCTCCATGAGGCTGATCTCGTGGTTGAGAGCAGCTTTCTCCCGTCGCGTGCGATCGAGTGTGGTCAGTTTCTTCTTCTTTGGCTTGGCCTTTTGGTAGTTATTCTCCATTGCGATTGAGGCACCAATGGCAGTTGCGCAAACTGTTGCTGGGTCCAGTGGGTCAAAATCCCAAGAAGCGGTCTCTTGCGTCTGGGGCGGCTCATCTTCAGTAGAACTGGCACCTTCCTCAAGCTGCTCCATCTCACTAAGGAACGCATACAGAGTGTTCAAACCGACCGTCATTGTCGGAGACGCTGACAGTGCCCGTGCCTGCTGTTGCTTCTCCAAGGCTTCCACGTCTGCAGACATGGCGCGAAAGTCCGGGTCCTGATGCAGCTCGTCTAGCGCAAAGGCCGCGTTCATCCACTCTGCACTTGACTTCATCGCGTACTTTTGCTGAATGGGCAAGGTTTGTCTACTTAACAACGAGTTGAAAATTACCAAATTGAGCATGTGATTACGCTAGTGCTGACGGAAGCAAAGATTCTGACGAAGTGTCCACGCCACGGTCCTCGGTACCAGACTCGACAAATTCATCTCCCACTCACCAGACGTAGTCGGAACGCCGTTCGTTCGCGAACTGCTTGCGTACAACTCGAACACATCGTGGCGGTTGGATGCGGGGACTACAGTACATGCACTTGCTTCATGCCTAGATTGTCATCAGCGTTCGTTTCCTGCTGCAGCATAAGGAAGCTAGAGTTAAAAAGTCGAGATCAGCGTGGCAATGCAATTATAATACATAATCAATATCCTCAGATGATTGCAATGTCATTTGGCTTATACAGTGACGGAAGGAAGGCATGCTCTCGGTTTTTGTCTGATTGCATCCATCAAGTGGTTTTCGACGTACTGGTGGCGAGTATCGAGGAGTTTCTCGTAGGACGGCAGCACGATATGTGCCATATTTTGCGCGAGATGGATCCATTTGCCATTCGAGTTGACTGGCGTCAGCCGTACGAAGCCTTTCACTGTGCTCAATTCATCACTACCATCGTTACAAGACTCAAGTGGCTCGAAAGCGATCGAGCCATACTCGTGGGTAGTTGTGATCAGTCCATCAGCCGGTGTCAGCCATTGAATCAGTCCTTCCCATATTAAAACTGTGCGGCCTTCACTCACGATCTGCTTGCATATCGTTCGAATCTTCAGCTTCACATTGTGGAGACTGGATATAGGAACTACAAGCTCCTGTTTGACGGATAGAGTGTCTGCAGCATAGATTTTGTTCTGATAAACGCAACGTGTCGGTTAATAAATGTAAATAAAGTGGTCACAGTTTGCAAAAGGAACGTACCAAGCCAGTACTGGCTGATCCGAAATCGTTCTCGACTCCTTTCCATGCAATTTTGCTGGTCGTTGGCATGTCGAACGGCAAGAAGCGCACGAACTGATGCTCCGCAATCGCGCCATCCGGGTTCACTTTCCCAAATGATAGTTCGCTTGTTATCGGATTCGCTAGCAGAGCATGATCCAGAGCTTGGACCTTCGCAGCCAGACTCCACTCCAGCATCTGGAAGATCGCAGAGTCTTGTTCGCACTCTAGTTGAGGCTGGAATGACATGCGTGTGAACGGAGCAGACAATGCCTATTCAGATACAACTCCTCGTAATTAGAACCCAACGGATGCGGCCGTTCGATAAATTTCGGACGCACCAGCATTTTGTTGATCAAATCCATCACAACTTGTGAAGTTAGCTGCTCCTTTTCAACGAGCTTTCGCAATTGGAGCTGCTCAGCTTTAAGGATTTCTCTTCGATGCGCTTCATGCTGAAACACGGCCTTCCATCGAATGGCATAAATGAGCTTGAGCTTTTCAACATGCTCTGTTTTAATGCGCTTGATCTGCTGCTCCATGTCACGTATCTCCTGCAGATGAAGCGCCTTCTGAAGTCGTACTCGTTCGAGTGAGGAAAATTTCTTCTTCTTCAGCTTTGGCTTCTGATGGCGATTCTCCGTGGCGGTCGAGGCGCCGACGGCAGACACATGCGCTGTCGCTGGTTCTCGCGGATCGAGATCGAGGTTCCTAGTTTCTAGTGGCGCAAAGGGCGCATCCCCGGTAATTGCTTCACAATCAAGTTGCTCCATCTCACTCAGGAACGTATACAGAGTGTTCAAATCGACCTTCGAAGTCGGAGACGCCAGAGCCGTCCGTTCCTGCTGCTGCTTCTCCAAAGCTTCCACCTCTGCAGACATGGCGCGAAAGTCCGCGTCTTGATGCAGCTCGTCCAGTGCAAAGGCCGCATTCATCCAAACTGACGCCCCAGCGCCAGAGGCGTCTGCATCTGAGCTCTTTGCCTTCATCGTAACTTGTTCAGTCAGTGCAGATTTCAGACTGTTTTTCCGAAATTACCAAATTGACCACATGATTATCACCACATGGTGAGATGCTCTTGAGGTGGCACTTTGGGATCATCATGCATTGTTGAGAAGCGTCAGATTATAATATCGATTTTTATTAGCTACAGACCAGGCCCATCGCTTTAATTGGCAATACAGTCAGAGCTTGTTACACGGTCACGGAAGAAGTTTGCCTGGATGCATCCAATAGGCTGTTTTCGACGTACTGGTGGCGGGCATCGATGACTGTCTGATAGGATGGTAGCACGATCGTGGCCAGCGTGCTAGTACTTTGCATCAGGCTGAGCCAATCGCTGGTGGCGTTGATTGGCGTCAACCGCACGCAGCCTTTCACGACGCTCACACCTCCGCACTCAGAAGACGATTCGATAACGATCGAGCCTTGTTCGTGCGTAGTTGTGGTCGTTCCATCAGTTGGCGTCAGCCATTGACATGATCCTTCCCATATGATGACAGTTCGGTCTTCACTGACGAACTGTTTGCACACTGCCAAGATCTTCAGCGTCACATCATGGCGATTGGGAATGGGGACCACAAACTCCTGCTTGATAGCTAGCGTGTCACCAGTATTGATCTCGTTCTATAAAGACAGCAGATCAGTTCATTCAAACATGCCTTTTCGATGCACAGGCGCGATGTACATACCATATCGACATTGATGGACCCAAAGTCGGACTGGGCGCATTCCCAGGCCACTTTGCTGATCGTCTCCATGTCGAACGGTAAGAAACGCACGAACTCGTACTCGACGACTGCGCCATCCGCGCTCAACTTCCCACTCGACACTTCGTTGGCGATCGGTAGATCGTGATTCAGGACTTGATACTTGGCGCCCACAATGTACGTCAGCACCTGCAAGATCTCGGCGTCTTGATCGGAATCGAAGGTTGACTGTGGCGGGAAGCTTGAAAACGTAGTAGAAGACGCCTGTTCAGATACAATTCTGTTTATCAAAGCTCCAAACCTGGCAAGAGAGTCTGCCCCAACGACACTTACCTTCGCTAAAGCGCGCATGTGCTCGATCAAGTCCAGAGCAGCCTGAGACTTCTGCTGTTCGGTCTCGACTCGCTTTCGCAATTGAAGCTGCTCGCCTTCGAGTATTTCTCTTCTATGCAGTTCGTGCTCAATGAAGGGCTTCCACTGTTTGGCGTAGATGGGGGCGAGCCTTTCGTACTGCTCTCTTCGCATGCGCTTGATCCGTTGCTCCATGTGACTGATCTCCTGCTGAAGACGCGTTTTATCTCGTTTCGCTCGATCGAGTGAAGACAGTTTCTTCTTCGTGGGCTTCCGCTTCACGGCACAACCAGCGGTCTTGCCTACGGGCTTGTCTGGTGTTGGCTCTGCATTCTCGCTGTCGCTCAGCTGCTCCATCTCGCTCAGGAACGCAGCGATGGACTCCATGCCCAGCGCCGCAGTAGGCGACGCCAGTGGCGGCTGCTGCTGCTGCTCTGGGATACCCACGACAGCAGCCAGGACACGGAAGTCCGCGTCCTGATGCAGCTCGTCCAGGGCAAAGGCCGCGTTCATCCACACAGAGTCGCCCGCCATTCGCAATTGCTTGGCAAGTGATCGTAATCATTCGACTGTCTTTTGTTGAAAATTACCAAACTGGCTCAATGATTACGTCGGAGACATATCACCGGACACCTGCCAATGCGCAAGGATGGGCGTGGACCTGTGCGATGGAGCGGCGGACGCGGCCGTACCGTGGATGAACGCGGCCTTCTCGTTGGACGAGATGCACCAGGACGCGGACTTCCGTGCCATGGCTGCGGACATGGACGGCCTAGAGAAGCATCTGCTGCCGAAGTCTCCGACTACGGCGATCGGCTTGGACACGCTCTCGGCGTTTCTGAGTGAGATGGAGCAACTGGACGACGATATTGATGCTGAAGCTGTGTTCAGCACTCCAGCCCAGACGCAAGTGGAGACGACAAGCCCAACCAACTGGGAGATCCAACTCGATCCTCTGGACCCAGCGGCAGCGCATGCAGCGGCCATCGGCGCCTCCATCGCCATGGAGAATCGCGACCTGAAGGAGAAGACTAAGACGCAGAAGAAGAAGAAGATGTCGTCCTCGCTGCGCGCGAAACGCGACAAACTAGCGCTTGAGGAAACGATCTCCCAGCTGGAGCAGGAGCTTAAACGCATTTCTACAGGGCACAAGAAACAACTCGCGCACATCCATGACCGATGGAAGCCCATCATTCGCCAGGAATTGTACAAAACAAAGCGAGTTGAAGCCATACAGCGCCGTCTGCATCAGTCCATTGAGGTGCAGCAAGGGAAGGTGACTCAAGTTCAAGACCTTCTTGTGCAGATGCGTGATTTGCTCTTTGTAAGACCATTATTGCTGGGCTGCTGGGCTGTCATTGACAGTGGCTGAGGCTCTTTTGCTTGTGCATTTGATGCAGGCGCAAGCACCAGTCCAAGTCAGTCCCAACCTCCAGTTTGACGCTCTTCATGACTCCGCGATATTTGCAATGTTGGAGCAAAACGTGCTCCTAAAGCATCAGAAGCTCGATCAGCAGATGCAACAAACGCCGTTTCCAGTCACAGAGAGTGAAATGATCGATATGCAAATGGCGCCTGATGGTAGATCGATGGACTTGTCCTTCTCGCGCATCATGCCGTTCGAATTTTGGAATGTCAGTAATACTGCTTGGACATGGGGCCGGGCTGAGTTCGGCTCAAGTTACATTGGATTGGTAAGTTGCTGGTGAACTGAAGCTGGTACTTCCACGTCAGAGTATCTGGGCCACTCAATTACTTTCCCTCTAGGTGTTCAAGAATACAATAGACACTGTGGCTGTGAAGCAGGAGTTCGTGATCCGCCCTCCAGACCAGGCCGAGGTGACGCTGAAGCTCCGAGTGGTGTGCAAACGCTTTGTGAGTGAGAATCACTCGGTGGTCCAATGGGACGGAGTTTGCGACTGTTCTTCATCATCCGATTCGACACAATCCACCACGGTGCAGGAGACTGGATGGGTCATGATGCAGCCGCTTGAGATCGATGAATCAATGAGTATCGTACGGTCCTATGTGCAAATGACGCCAAGCAATTCGGATATGACTTGGATCCAAAACATGATCACATGGGGAGACCTGGCCAAGTTGATGCTCCCCTCGTCGCCACAGGCCATGATCGACCGTCACCAGTGCGTTGAAAACCGATTACTCAATCCAGCAAGTCTGAAGCAGCAAGCGCGTACTGTCGTGTAAGCGTAGCAGTCTGTTCGATATGAATTGACAGTAATTCGCGGATCGTAAGCATCTAACATTCGCGCAATCGCAAATACTACGTTGAAGCTAAAGGCTGTCGCAACTGTTTTTTGTTTTTGTTTCACTAGTATCCGATCACATAATTCGTAGCTCAATAAATTTTGCATTTTGCAGCAGCACATTTTATTGTTGCTAATGTGAAATAACAGTTTCCAATCTACCCGCAAAGGCTGTGTGGGAAGAGGATAGGACTTTGTTCCAACGCTCGCATACCAATTTTCAAAAGACAGAAGAGAAGCAGAGGAGATTCTTCTGCTTGGTTCTTTTAATGTCGAAAGACTATACACCAACACTAAGCGCATACGCTAGTTTCACACAACGTAGAAGCAGGGCTGCATCGAGTGCAGCCACTGTACCCGCACGCGAGGCTTCTTTTAGTCATGGCGAGCATAATCCTGCACGTCATAATGCTGACGTGCTCTCCGTACGGTCTGTATGGCGAGAGCGGAAAGAGCTCTGGATGCCTACCAACAAAGAAGATCAATTCACTCCTTGATCCATCCTCCGATTCCTTATGACGGCATCGGAGAGCACGATCACGGTGTCAACTGGTGTGACGTCTCCGAAGTGTACCGATGGTTCATTCGGCTGAGACCCGCACCTTGGATGCCCAGCACCCTAGAGTATATCAGCCTTCGCGGGGCGATAAATCCAGCCCAAACGAAGCTGACGCTGTGCAACACAAAGACCCTCAAAGAGAAGCTACGGGAAGCTTCGTCGCGAGGTGTACTTCGCCAGTCTCTTCCACGAGTACCGGTTCTTCAAGGACAAACACAAGAAGGACCCAGCAGCTCTAGCGCATGCGTGGGCAGCGTTCGTTAACAACTGGAACCGAGGACCAGCGTGGTGGCTGTCTCGGCTCAAGAAAGAGCGAGACACCTTTCTTCTTCGTGCGAAGCGTGGCATCATCATGTCGGTGCACTTTGCGTGCCAAGACGCACATATCGCTTGTGCAGTACCCGCTGGCAGGTTCTGTGATATGTGCGGCACCATGGGCAGCGGCCACGCACTCGACCAGGTACGTGGTCGAGTGGGAATACCAGCTAAAATCCGTGAGCTCGTACTCAGTATTGACGGTCCTCACGGGCATACAGACGGAACAGACTCCCCCGGCCGCAAGATGCCTCGAGCTGCCGCACGAGGCATGGACCGGGCTTTAACGTGCTCGCAGGTCAAATCGAGCAGTCGTACTGAGAATTACAGCCCTGAGCTGCTGGGTGACAGCATCTCTGATATTCGAAACACTAGTGCACCCGAGGGATTTACCGATAAACCTGATCCCATTCAGGAATTTGCATCGGTCCAAGCTTCTTTCGAGTTGAAAGTCGTTAAGCGCCTCGAAGAGTAAGAGTCGGCGCTGGTGGAGCTCCGATGCGCGCACAATGACCTCGCAGAACGCCTTCAGAATGAATCCCGTGGCATGCGACTTGATATCCAAAACATCAGGAATGAATTCATGATGCACACGAGGCACCGTTCTGAGGATGACTCTTCTCCTCCAAAGAGAAAGCGCCGTCGTGAAAGGGAATCCGCTTGATGTTTCAGTTCATCTTCATGCAGTTTTGTAAGTCGTCTGTGGATGCTCATTGGATGTTCGCGAATGGAGATGCTGGTAGGAAAGCTTGACAGAAGATAAGAGATTTATCCATTCAATCAACTTGTTATCACGACCATTGGCACCTTCCTTTTGGGGATTTGATCGATTGCGAAGCTTAGATCTTTGAATCCATTTCAGAAACTGATTTTCAAACATTCGCAAGATATTCATTCGGATTTTTTCCGCAAGTGAAGAATCTTTGGACTTTGCCTCAAACGTATACTAAATACCACGCTTCAAGGCATGAAGCTAGCATTTATGATACGCAAATGGTCGAAGTGGCTGAGTTTAGCACCTCCAGGATATGGGACTTCGTGTCATCACTCTGGGGCAGTAATGCCTAACAGGAGAACTGCTAACATCGTTGAGAAAAGGTAACAATTCAGCCTATTCTTCCAGTTGGTTTTCCTTTGATATATTTTGCAGAGAAACTAGGTATCTAGCTGCCAGTACGACCGATACGACAAAATTCCGCGCGTCAACGCATCAAACGTTATCATAAACTCAACGGCGTTTTTTCCTACAGAGCAGAATCATCATCGCGATGACGGTCCACGCATTTCGTCAATTCCCGCTTCAGCACTTCCACATCAAGCAGCAGTTTGCAATTGGTATCGTGTAGATGCGTGTGAGCTAGAAAAAGTTCATTATGCGAATCTCGGAGCTGCATTAAAGCCGACCCGTGCGCTTCAAGTCGTCTAAGGACTTCCATCTTGAATGCAGCGTCGACAGCTGCAAAGGACAGAACC
>JAADXR010000728.1:0-12218 GCA_023337935.1 Elongisporangium anandrum
CGGAAACGCCATCGCCAACCAGCCTGACTTCGTCCAGTTGTTTAAAGAGAGTACCCTCAGCCAAAAGATGAACTTCGTGATGGAAAAAGAAGGCATATCACGTCCTTCGCCGAAGTTTCCTGAGATGACGTTCGATGACAAGCGTGCTGCAAGCGGATACACCCAAATGACGTTCTTGATGCATCGTTTCTTCAGCATGTACTGGCGCACGGTTTCGTACAGTCTTACCCGATGTGTGATTTCAATTGTGCTGGCTGTGCTCTTCGGCATCGTGTTTGTCGACAGTGACTACGACAACTACGAAGGCATTCAGTCTGGCGTGGGTATGTTGTTTATCTCGACCGTCTTCAGCGGCATGGTAGCGCTCATGAACGTGATTCCAATGGCCACTGATGAACGGGCCTCATTCTACCGCGAGCGCGCGTCGCAGACGTACAATGCCTTCTGGTACTTCGTGGGGTCGACTATCGTTGAAATCCCATACGTGTTTTTCGGCGGCTTCTTGTTCACGATCATCTTCTTCCCCGTTGTCGGGTTCTCAGGTTTCTGGGTCGGTGTTCAGTTCTGGATCTCGATTTCAATGATCGTGCTGATCATGACGTACATGGGCATGCTCTTCGCGTATGCGTTTCCCAGCACTGAAGTTGCCACCATTGTCGGTGTCTTCGTGAACACGATGTTCATCTCATTCCAAGGCTTCAGTCCGCCAGCCGATGCCATTCCATCCGGCTACAAGTGGCTCTACACCATCACGCCACAGCGCTACTCGCTCTCGATCCTTGCCAGTTTGGTTTTCTGCGATTGCCCCAACGAGCCAACGTGGGATGAAACTCTGCAGAAGTTTGTCAGCGGCGGCTCTCAGCTTGGTTGCAAGGAGCTGGCCAATGCACCGGTGACCGTGGGCCATATCACGGTCAAGAACTTCGTGGAAGACGTGTTCCACTTCAAGCACGACGACATCGCTAAAAACTTCGGCATCTTGGTGGTGTTTGCGGTGGTGTTTCGCATTTTCGGTCTGCTGGCGTTGCGCTTCATCAACCACCAGAAGAAATAAGCTGTATCCTGTCTTGCGTAGCTTCTTCACTTTCCTCACTGCGCTGCAGCAGATAACACGATACATAAATCCACATTCTCTTGGCCAAAGCAATCTCACATCCATGAACTTCCAGAAGCTGTGCGGCTGCTCTTAGGCTGCGGGGGATAACGAGTTCATTCTAGCGAAGTCAGCATCGACCGTAAAGCTGGAGCGCCAGGTTACTGGTGACACTACGATCTGCGCGTGCGTTTGGGCAACGACGGAGTCACAGCCATTAGGGGGACCTACGAAAAGAGGGTGAAGCACCGCCCGCCTAATGCTTGCCGTCTTGCTTTGCTCTCGTTCAAACGGCAACTTTCGATTGGATGATTCCGTGAATAAAACCCAAACGGAGTAAATACCCAAATGACCAAATTGGTGTTTTCGATAATTGAGCGTTCTCGAGGTCTGATAATACCGAACTGACGTGGGCTTCACGTCAGCCAAGAGCTTTTAAGCCTAAGAGTGATTTAACAAAAGCGTTGGTGAAGTGACGTGACGTAAATGGAAGTGGGATTCAAGTTCGAACGGATTGCACTTAATGATCCCGCTGGTGTGAAGCTTCTTCCTGCAGCAAGTGGAATCCTCGCACGTAGAGCCGGCACCGCTCGACACTCTCGGCCTGCAGATCGACTGTACGGCACGGATGCGCGAACACGAGCGAGAAGCAGCGATTCGCGTGCTCTGGGCGATTGCGGAGGAAGATGTCGCTCGTGGCACCTGGAAGCACAGCTACCAAGGCGCTGGTGTCGGCCTTGGCGTCCAACTTTGGCTTCGAGAGGGCCAATGGAGCGCTCTTGGCGCTGGAAGCTGATGGTGGCTCTGCCCACGAGACCCAGTGGCATTCAGCATCTGAGAACAGCACGCGAGTGTGTGGTTTCCCACGCGCACCGTACTTTGTCACCAGAAGACCGCTCGCCAATTGCTTCTTGAATGCGGCGAGCTGCTCCAGCTCCTTCTCGTGATCTTCGATGCGTGCACGAGCCTTGGCTTCAAGATGGTCGAGTGCAGCCTGCAGCTGGCTCTTTTCCTGTCGCTCTTGGTCGCAGCGCTGCTCCATTTCCTGCAGTCGCTTCGTAAGATCTTCTTGCGCAGCCTGCGCATCCATCTCTACCTTCTGATACTGCGTCTCCCATCGCTCCTGGAGACCGCAGTGCTCGTCTTTCGAGGCCTGCAGCTGCGTCTCCAAGTTCTCAATCTTCTGTTGATCCTCAGCTCGTTCTGCTCCTAGTTCTACGAGCTGCTCCTTGAGAGATTGCACTTCATGCTCGTGGCAAGAGGCCTCGATCTCCAGCTGCTCGCAATGCGCCTGCAGCTCCTGGTGGTTCTTTTTCAACTTGGCCAGTTGTGCGGCCACCTCGCTCGTGTCCAAGACAGCGATGGTATCTCCAGAGAAGCTGGCTCGAATCAGACTCTGCTGGAGTTCCTGCGCTTGAATGCGATCCAGCTCACTGCTGCTTTCTTCAGGCACAGAGCTCAGTGAGCGAACTTTCTGCAGCATCTCCAGCGAGCAATCGGACTTGCGTCGCGAGGCCTGGGCGTCCACCAGTCGATCGTGCAGCTCGTCTGCGTGCTGCTTCGTATCCTGATGCTCCCGATGCAGCTCCTGCCACCGCTGAGCGAGCTCGTCGCGCTCGAAGCGGAACCGCTCGGCTCGTGATTGCACTTCGTCCATGGCCAGCGTTTGCTCGTCAAGCCGCTGCTCTAGACCAGAGACCTGCTCCTGCAGAACAGTGTGGCGCTGCTGAAGTTGCAGGAGTTGGCCTTTCGCTTCGTCTCGCTCCTGCACAATAGCAGCCTGGACAGCGTCCAGGATGGAATCGCGCTTGACTTTAGCATCGCCATTGCTTTTGATGCTGCTGAGACTGTTGTTATCAGCGTCTTTGCCGATCATGAAGGACTTGGAAGAGGCCGATGGCGCTGTCATACTATTGCCAGGTCTCATGCGATTCGCAGCGACTGTGAGCTTGGCAATGTTCCGCAAGCTCTGAGTGCGTTGCTCTGGCTCCTGATCCGTCTCCACTGGGCCGAACGTGAGGAAGAACGCTGGCTTGGCTGCATGCATCCTACCAACAACAGAGCAGAGCACGTCAGCTTTCTAGCCACAGGTCAAGTCAGAAGCGCAGCTCACTTCTGCAGCACGGAGGAGTAGGAAAGCCCCTTGACGTCCTCGCTGTTGATCATGCGCACGGCGCTCGTCTGGGCCACGATGACCTTGGACAGATCGCCTTTGGCCACGCGATTGGCATTGTGCTGCGCTGCGAGTCCGTCGGGCGTGATATCGGAGACCACGCACTCGTAGTCGGCCTTGGCAGCTCGCTTGAAGCCGAGCCCAATGGGGTTCCGCGTCGCATCGAAGTACACGCGCACGGTGCTGCTCGAGCCACCGGTCAGCGATAGCCTTCGAGGCTCGACTGGCTTGACGGCATCCTCTCGGGCGTTGCTGCCTGGCCAGAAGCCCGTGCAGAACTTGAGCACCATGGCAGCTTCGGGAGTGACGGCTGCCAGCCGTTGGACGCCATGAAGCCAAAGATAGACAAGGGAACGATCGCATCCGACATGGCTTGACTTACTAACTTAAAAACTACTGCTACAAAACTGGGGGAATGGCTGCGGCCTCAAGGCTGGCTCTTGCACAGCGGCACGCTGCAGCTGTCCACTCGACACGCGCGCGAGTGGAGCTGCACGATGCGCGTCCAGAGCTGGCAGGCGCCGCACGAGGCGCTCGCGTGCGCCGGCTGCTGGCTCATGGCCCGCAAGTGGGCGCCCACTTTGGCCACGAACGTGCGCGTAGACACGCAGAGCGGGTTGTTGCAGCCAATGGGGCACACGGCCAGGTGCTGCAGCCCACGCGCCACGGAGTCCAGCTTGCCGGAGCCAGCGGCCGCGGCTGCAGCTGCCGACGCAGTGGTATTGGGCGTCGGCCGGCGGGAAGCCGGTGGCTCCACAGCTCTGGGCTGAGCTGGCGGCCCAGAGAGATTGATCACGCGCAGGTGATGATGCGTCTTGGGCGCGCTCTGGACGTCGCGCACGGACGTAGGACTGAGCGACGCGACGTCCAGACGCACGCGCTTGATGGGGACGGCGCGGGTCGAGTCGTGGGACGACGCGTCACGTTTGCAGGCGCGTCGATCCGGAGTCGCAGCGCCACTGGACACAGTCTGGGGCCAGAGATAGACGCTGCGGTGAGCCACAGAGCGCTGAGAGCGAGAGAGGAGGGAGGACGTACCATGATCTGGGCGCCATCGGCTGCTGCTGCTGCGGGAGGCGCCAGCTTCGCTTTGCTTTTGATTGAGAACTGGCAGACGTCGTGCAAGTAATTTACGGACCGTAAATTACCCATGGAAGTTAAAGTGCTCACTCTGAACTTGAATGGTGAGAGTGATGGGTGGATGATTTGGTTGTGAGGAGGATGCAGAGGGCGATCGAGAGAGAAGTACTGTGGAAGCAGAGGCATTGCGTCTCGGATGAAAATGCGCTAGTGTTCTGTGCTCTATTCGAGCCAGAATGCATGAAATAAATGAGTTATTCTGTAAGTTTTATTAGGTATCTGTAACTCTCGCAAGCCTCCGCGAGTCTATCACTTCTTAAACTGGCTCATCGTCTTCATGGACTTCTTCGACAATCCTTCGCATTGCACGTGGAGCACTGGATGGGGCGGATCCCACGCAACCCGCAAGGATCACTCTTTGCGGCTCTTCTTCGTTGTTTACTCCTTGATAGAGTGCCGTAATTTATACCTGCCGCTGCTTTGTTCCAGAACTTGGTAATTTACATGCTTGGTCGCAGGAAGGGGTAGGGCCCGCCCATGGGATGTTTCCTGGACGGTTTCTTGTGGTGGCAGCGACCTTGAACTTGATTATGCGCTCGGCTCGCGTCGGCTCGTGTCGGCTTGAGTGCCTGAAACCAAGGCTTGGAGCTAGAAACTCACGACGTCCGGCAGCTCCGGCAGCCCTTGCAGCACCGACACCGAGGAAGCAGACGATGAGGAAGCCGGTGGTGCTGGTGGTGGGCCTGCAACAGTTGGCGGAGAGGTCGAAGAAGCTGACGCGTGCTCGCGAGCTAGTGCGTCGTACGCCTTGGGGCTGGGAAGTTTGGGACCAATCATCACTGGCTCGGCTTCAGGCATCATCGGCGAAGACGTTGGAGGCTGCATCTCCGGACCAGGAAATGAACCTGGAGCTGGAGGAGGCATCATGTATGGTGACGGCGCCTGCATGTAGCCGTATTGTGGGTGGAAGTATGGTGCTGGTGCTGCCGCAGGCATTCCGTACGGAGCATTGGGGTACACTGGTGCCGGATAATGCATATGTGGTGGCGGGTACGTCATGTGCGTCGGGTAGCCTCCGTAAGGCATCCCTGGGGCTGCTGCTGGAGGATAGTACGGCATACTTGTGGGCGGCATCGCGTATGGCTGGCCGTAGCCCGGCATGTAAGTTGGCTGGCTTTGTGGAGCTTGCGGAACAGTTGGTACTGCAGATTGAGATGGTCCTGCTGCCGGGTCCACTGCAGCCGTCGGCATCACGGGAACTCCTGAAGCCGGAATAGCAGCAGTAGCTGGAGCCGGAGCTTGAGCTGGTGTAGGTATAATCACGGGCGCAACCGATACAGGAACTGTTTGTTCCGCAATGACAGGCATTGCAGTACTGGCTGGAGCAGGAGACGTCTCAGGTATAGCAACTGTTGGAGCCGCAGCTGCCGTTGGCTGCGGCTCGATAACCACAAGAGCATTGGACATTTCAGCAGCGTGAGCTTCAGCTTCCATTTCCTTCTTGTGAATTCGAGCAGCTGGTGTCGTATATTTCTCCTTGTCACGGCGCTTTTTCTTGCGCTCTTTCTTCTCTTCCTCAGCCTTCTTCACACGCTCCAACTCCTTCAAACGCTCCAGTTCTGCCTTCATTTCTTCTTCCTCCTTGGCTTCCTTGGCCTTGCGACGTCGGGACTTGTCTAGTTTGGCTTGCTCACGCTTCTGTCGTCGTTCTCGTCTAGCTTGCTTTTCGCGCTCTCGCTCAAATTGTTCCTTCTCTTCTTCGCGGGCACGCATAGACTCTCGGTGCTGTCGGGCAAGTTCTTCAGCAGCAGCTTCTTCCGCGGCTGCTTCCTCAAGCTGTCTTCGTCGCTCTCTACGAGCACGACGCTCTTCTTTGCGCTGCTGTTTCTCGAGAAGCAATCTTTCTTCTTCGTCATCAACTTCATTTTCAATTTCCACTGGAGGAGCTTCGGTTTCTAAGTCTTGTAATGTAAGACGCTCTTCCATATCGGCAGGTTCAGGCTCAGGCTTATCACGGCTTCTAGACTTGCGTCGGTTTGACTTCGGTGGAGCTTCATACTCAATCTGCTCTTCTGCAGCAATCGTCTGCTCGGCCAGGGGAGGAGAGATTTGCTCGCTATGGTATTCGGCTTCTTCATCTTCTTGATGAGCCCCGCTGGTATTCATGTCGTCAAATGATACCGAATGGTGATTCTCCGCGGCAATTCTGCGCTGCTTTTCTTTCTTGGCCCTCCTTTCTCTTCTCGCGGCTTCGGCAGCCTCGATGGCTTCTGCCTCTTCCTGGCGCTCAAGACTCCACTCGTCTGCATCTGCCGTGCCGTTTTCGTCATTCTCCACACTCGCCACTTCGCTCTTGGGCTCAGCTTCACTCTTGGACTTGTGATGCAGTGATCGGCGTGGGCCGAACAGATCGTCTTCGCTCTCGTCTTCTTCCTCCTCCTCCTCGCTATCGCTGTAGTATTCATGATGGTGACGTTGCGATTGCGAGCGGGAGAACGACATACGTGGCGCATGACGCGCGGTCTTCCTCATGTCGTTCAGACGCGCAGCAGCCATCTCGGCATACAGATCACGGTTTGATTCGAGCTTTTGCGCGCGCCGCTTCATTTTCTTGGTGCTCTTCTCGCGCTCCAGTCGCGCTTTGTATGCTTCATCAACGAAGTGGTTGGTCTCGTCGTCTTCGCCATCGCTCGCGTTCTGCACCACGACGGCTCCGAAGCGGCTGGATCCGCTCTCCTCAAACAGGAACGCGTCGCTCGCGAGAGACGTCTTAGCCTGCGCAGCACTCAGGATCTCATTGTCGAGCAGCACAACGGGTCCGTCCACGAGATCGTACCGCGATGCGGTCGACACTGGAGCGCCATTGGCCACGTCCTCGTCGCCTCCATAGAGCCCCCAGTCGGCAGGTTCCACAGTCGCTGCGCCTGACTTGGGCACATCGCTCGCGACACTGTCGCCGCCTGAGCTGGAGCGGAAGAGACTGTCCTTCTTGGGCCACTGCTCGTTCGACACCGTCGACCTCTCCGAGTGATCGTCTTCGAACTCGCCAGAGGTCTCTTCTCGCTCCTCTGTGTACCGAAGCTCGTCGTCGTCCTCATCCTCCGCTCTGTCTTCGTCCAGCGCTGAGGAGCGCACGCCCTTACTGGAGCGACGCGAGGCGCTGTTCATGGTCTCGGCACGCAGCCGCTGGACCTCGGCGGCGCCCATGGTCGTGGCCATCATCTCGATCCACTTGGCCTTCTCGCTGGCGCTGGGCGCTACACAGTGGAAGAGCTTGTTCTCCCACGTCTCCATCAGGAACGCGTGCTCGTAGCGGTGGAAATTGCCCTGGCCGTCCCACTCCGAGATGCACTTGAGCCCATGCTCGCTCACGGTCTTGCTCGGGTTCTTCTGGTAGTCGCGCTGCGACTTGTACGTGCGCAGCTGCACGTACCGCTCCTGCGCGGCCACGTCTACGGCCCAGCGCGCCACGCAGTAGCGGTCCCGCATCACGGGCATCTTGGCGCCGCGTTTCTTCAAGGTGCCCTCCATGAGCACCTCGTTCTCGAAGGCCGCGGCGTCCACGAACGAGGCGCTGGCGCGGCTTCCGGGGCTCAAGATGCCGCTCATTCCGATGGACCGACTGGATCGGCGCTCCGAGCCACGCAGAGAGAGCTAGAGACGCCGGGAGACGACGCTTGTGCTCTGGGGGGCGGGCGCTCGAGTCGCCTGCTTTGCGTTCGGACTTCAGAAATTTCTCATAGGAAGCGGGTAAGTCGGCGAAGACGACAACGCGGTTAAAGTGCTTTAGTCGATACGAAATAGTCGACTTGCGGACTGGATTTTGAGTTGTGATTACTCCATGTTGGTTCTGATTGGTGGAAAAAAGATATACCCCTGTTTTGACGCAATTGAAGCTGATGATGATCCGATTTTGGCAAGTGAGACCATTTGTACCGGTTGGAGCGGTACAACCGTTGCGTATTCTGGTTCTGGGCGCGACATGAAATGAATGGGTGTGGTTGATGGACAAAGCCTGTGAACGAGGCTAAGTGTCTATGGTAATCAGCGAAATGTGTCCTACATGCGCAAACAACTCACTCAGGCGATGGCCATGTCATGTCGTTCGGACCTTTGACCGCCTGTCCTGATGGCCAAGTCCAAGCGTGTCTACTGATGCAATAGTTTTAGCAAGAAGACTCACTGTTCAGAAAGTGCATCCAGGACTACAGTACGCATTCACTCGACCTTGCTCCTACATGGTGATTGCCAAACATTCACCCACTCAGACGGAACAGGAACATTAGCCAAGGGAACCACCTTTGTTCCTCAAACGAGTGGCTTAATCACGATGTGCATGAGTGGTAAACATTCGCGGCCTCCTCTTTCTCACAAGTGAACGCGCATAACGTCCAGAGAGGTCAAGCGAGAGGAGAAGCCCAAGGAAGTCGATGGCAAAGGTCCAAAACTTCAAGTGTCCACACAATTCGAAGCTTGAGGTTTCTACCACTTACGGTACGTTGGTCGCCAAACTGCATGTCCCAATATTTGTCAAGTGTTCAGTATCCAGAACGCCGTATTTGATATCCTCTGATTCGTGAGGTTTCGGAGCCATCCAAGGCCCATCCCGAGGGATTTGCCAATAGGGAATCAGATGGTTTACCAATACCAACATTCACTAAACTCAGTACGACACATCCAGCCAAACACCTACGCTGACCTGTCAAACGCGATACCCTGTCCTAACCAGAACTTCAACTCTTTAATATAATGTATACCCATCAGACCTTTACAAACCCATACCCTGCGAAACACATGGCTGCAGAACCTGGCCCTAGTCCCTCGTGGCTTAAGTCGCGTCCAGCAGCGCACTCCTCCTTTGGCGCCCGTGGCTCATGGAGCACCCGCATCGGTGAGCTCTCTCTCTGTCAAGGGCTCTGGCTCAGGACTCCGCCTGGTGCCCAGCTCTGTAGCCATGTCCTCCCTCTATCAGGCTCTCCTGACTCACTCCATCTCCTTCTCTGGTCTCTGTTATTAATAGCAGGAGTCCGGCGCGCTCTCGCCACCAGCATCATGCGCCTCCGCCAGGCGAGAACTGCGCCACCAAGTTCCCTCTGCCGGACGACTTCTTCCCGCGCATGCAGGTCCCACCGGTCCAGGTGCAGCAATACGAGCACGAGATGGACGCCCTGGTGCAGCGCGTGGTGCGCGCCTTGGACAACCACGAGTCGCTGGGCAAAGACCCAACCTACCCGGCACCGTGGACCGTGGCCGGCCGCGTGGGCGAGCTCACGACCGTGATGCAGCAGGGCCCAAGCATGAGCCTGAGCGCCTCGCACGCCGTTTCGTCGGACGCGTCCGTCAAGTCGCGCATGTTCGGACAGATCAAGGGCGACTACCAAAACGTCATGGACTTCTACTACGCCGAGACGTCCAAGCAGCTCTTCGAGTGGAACCAGTTCATGATGGGCTACGTGGTGGACGCCGCCGTGCTCAAGAACATCCACACGCCGGCCAGCCGCGTGCAGAAGCCGTACCTGTACATGGGGCTCAAGTGGGTCTGCTTCCACCCCTTCACGCTCGTGCACAAGCGCGACCAGTGCTATCTCGAGTACCTGACGTACACCAAGGACGCCCACGGGCGCGACATGGGCATCCGCATCAGCATGTCGGTCGATCTGCCCGAGTGCCCGGAGCTCACGCGGCTCAAGGTCAAGCGCATGCGTCTGCTGATCGTCACGGCCGTGCGCCCGTCTCGCCTGAGCACCAACTCGACCGACGTGTTCATCATGTCGGAGAACGACTACAACGGCTCGCACGTGGACTCGAGCTACTACAAGCGGTACATGAACATTTGGCGGCACCTGTCGCATCTCGTGGACTCGAAGCGCATCCTGGAGCAGGGCATGGTGCGCCGCAACAACTGGGTGCCCAACAGCTCGCGCCGTGAGTGCAGCGTGTGCAAGCGCAAGTTTCACGCCACGCGGTATCGCCACCACTGCCGCTTGTGTGGCGACGTGATCTGCGGCCACTGCGTCGTGCTGCGCGACGCGCCCAAGCACTACTACCACCACTCGCAGAAGAAGATGTTCAAGGTCGTCAAGACCAAGTTCTGCGCGCTCTGCATCGTCAAGCTGCGCGAGACCGAGTTCACGCGCCGCCCGACATCGGCCTCGCCGCCCAACCCCATGTCCGCGTCCATAATCAGCACCGGGACGAGCGGCGGCCACGGGTCCTCCGAGTGCTCCGACGCCGACACGCCCGAGCCCACGGCCGAGTGGCGCTACTCGTCGTCGTCGTCGCTGTCCGAAGACTCGGTGACTAACTACGCGAACGTGAGCATGGACTACATCGTGGAACGGATGAAGGAGACGCGCTTCTGCGACTCGCCGCCGGACAGCAACAAGCACAGCAAAGTCAAGCGAGGCAGCGGCAGCAGGACCAAGAGCAAGCCTGGCGACGTGGTTCTGTACGAGGAGCCGGTGGTGCGAGCCACGATGGACAGCGGAGCCTCGCTGTCGTCCTCGATGGCGTCCACGTCGTCCGCAGATAATTGTGTGACCATCGACCAGCGGCTGGCGGAGCAAGAGAAGCTCCTGCGACAGATCAGTGCCACGCACTGGCAGCCGTAAGCTCTTCCCGACTCACTGGCTCACAAACGAATAGACGCGATAGGAAGCGATAGAACAAGAGCAGCGGAGATCCATAGCATCTCCCATGGGTACCCAATCTGCTCACAGATTATTATATTTCGGCAACGAATACAAAAGAGAGAAAGACGACGAGTGCGCACTGAGTGTTTATCGATCAAGCAGCTACAGTAGTGTCATGCGGCATTTACGACTGAGACCGCTACTGAACAGCGTACGTCGGTTTCAGTGTTGATGACGAGCCCACAAGCTTATACTACTACGACGGTGATAACATGACCGTAATCATTGTGACGGGACAGCTCGGCATTATCAACATGCGGGTGTTTGTTTCGTTGCCAATTGACTTCCCAATGACAAGCTGGCGCTGCAAACAAGGTTATACTGAGGACATCTGGTCTGAGCTTACTGTGCCACGACGCTCGATGGCGATAGCACGAGAGGACTCGTCTGTTCGATGCTGGAGTGTGATCTATGTGATCTCGAAGGCATGAATATCCTGGTCTGGTTTATCAATGGAACAGAGGTCGGTACTGGCTCGGGTTAACCATCATACCTGCCACGGCGTCCAATCTCCACCGAAGAATCTCCATGTATTTAACACATATGGATAGGCCTTGAAGTGTGCTCGTGGTGCCCATCACGATGAGAGGTGTGTGTATCCGGATACAGAAGCTGGGTTCTCACAATGGTTTTTTTTTATTTGATTTGATGTGAGGTATATTTAGTTACGATCGTCGAACACAAATACCCTTCCCTGAAGTACTGCCGAAGGCCCTGTCTTCAAGATATATACATGTAGAATGGTTCCCGGCGTTCAGACGCCGCTAGGCGTCTCGCCGGGCGTGCCATCGTCGGATTAGGCACCGAACATCCGCTTCATGAGATGTGCCGTGTCCGGAAGGGTTGTAGTCGGGATAGAGTGGGTTCTGGAGATGGATTGACTGTCGATCCAGTGACCGACGTCGGAGCGCAGGTGCATGACGATCTGGCCATGTTCTGCTTGGTCTGCTACGTGAACCTGCCGTGATCGCCTTGAAGGGTTCTCACAATGGGTACAGCCCTGAGCTGATGGTCGGCTTTGCCATTTCTCAATTCTCCCCTAACGGCATTGAACGAGGTCGACTACCAGCATAAAGTAACCTCCAAGGGTAATCCACCTGAGAGCGACGTGGATCCATCACAAGCACCGCCCCCAGAAGAAATCATATGCCATGCACTGCACGTTTTGGTTGCCAAGTGC
>JAADXR010000729.1:0-12208 GCA_023337935.1 Elongisporangium anandrum
CAGAGCAGAATAGAAGTGCTCGAGCGTCTTTGTCATCTCGTGCTCGAGCGTCTTTGTCATCTCGTGCTCCTTGAAGAAACGAATGACATCCTGCTTCTCTTGATTGTTAACAGGGATGCGCTTGTACTGCTTGGGCTTCTTTTGTTGGCCCTTGATGCTGGTCCTGCCCTTGGGTGGCATGATTGGCTTTGATGGGCCGATATCTGACAAGCGTAATTTACGTGTGTTTGGTTTTATTGCATTACTGTCGTCAATGACAAAGTCAATTTTATCCGAATTTACGGCATTTGATTGGACAAAAGCGAAATCGAGGTGTGACTTATAAGTTAGGAAAGTCGGTACCTCGGACATGGACAGACTATATGCATGGGACGTGGCGTATTCATGGACTTCAGAGTTTTGAGAACGTGGACTGTTCCTCACTGCAACGGGTACCGGTACTGATCGGTACAGTATTCGATTGATGCGGTATTTGTTGATTGCCTCGATGAGAGTGCGGTTAAAGCTATGGAATTAGGATGCTTGAGTCATGTTGTGCGTCTGATTCAAGCAGCAAAGTGCGAATTGAGCCATCAGGAGCGTAATCACACATGCTCACGCACACTCACTCCACTGAAATGCAGATACAGTACCAAAGTAAGTTACGGTACAGTGAGCAGACAGAGTTACTGCCAAGAGCTAATGCGCAGCTGAACTCACGACCGGAGGGTTCAGAAGAAGAACTCTGCTTCGAAGTGTGCCCATTCGCGAGTTCAAGTTGATGATTAGTGCGATGGGCTCAGCTCTGGATATTCTTGTCGCAATCAATGCCGGTGGCTAAGTCATGCCGTCATTGCCTGAGTTTACACCGTTTCCGGCATTTACAACGGTACAAAGGTCCTCGCGTCTTATGCGTTGCTGCTGGATTCTGCGATAGCGTGTCCAGCTACGACAAGTTGGTCATAACGAGACTGTCTTGTACCGTAATGCATCATTTAGAATCTCCATGGACTCCATGGAGGATTCTGAATCGCCTGCTTGAAGGGAGCGAAATCATACGCTATCCCTCCTAGTAGGGAGAGCAATCACCTGGTAAACACACTCGAATTTCATAAGTACACCTCTGAAATTATGTTTTTGCTTAAATAATTTATCCTTTTCCATACAAAAGTCCCATGTTAACACCTATTCCCAATTGATAAATTTCTCCAAAGCTACTAATAAACGTCTCATGGCGTTCTGCATGTTTTTCTGACTGTAGGACATGATCAGGTCAGAAAAAGGACCGTTTTGCTTGCTGATTACGGCCCATAGGCAATGGTTCATGCTGGGCTGAGACACCGAGCTCCGTGCCATTCCATTTCCGGATGGACCGGCCTCAGCCTCACGCCGCTGACTCCGCGCCTCTGGTGCCTCCGCCTCATGGCTCCGTCTCGGTCTCCGGCGCCGTCCACCGGCGGTGGCTCAAGCCGCTCTGGTACACGCTGCTCTTCACGCTGGTCACGGTCGGCCTCATGGCCGTGCTGCCCATCAAGAGCTACTCGCAGCAGACCATGCTCTGGATCCAGCTGCATCACGTGGAGGGCGCGCTGCTGCTGCCCGTGCTCTTCTGCGTGACCATCCCGTTCAACATCCCGTCCACGATGTTCGAGATCCTGGCCGGCTCGGTCTTCGGCATGCTCTACGGCGTGGTCATCAGCGTGATCGGCAAGACGATCGCCACAGTCGTGGCCTTCAAGATCGGCCAGAAGTTCGGCAAGGACCGTCTGGGCAGCTACCTGGAAGCCAACTTCCCCAGCTTCGCCGCCATGTCCAGCGTGCTCGAGAGCGAGAGCTGGAAGCCGCTGCTGCTAATACAGGTCTCCAGTCTGCCGTACGTCATGAAGTGCTACGGCCTGGCTGTCACGGAGGTCACGACCTACCGCTTCACGGTCTCGTCGCTGCTCGGCGGCATCCCGTACGCCGTCGTCTGGGCCTACATCGGTCTGCAGACCAAGGACATCTTCTCGGACCGACCCAAGGGCGCCACGCCCATGGACAGCAGTCAGCTGGCGCTCATGATCGTGGGCACTCTGCTCACAGTGGTCGCCATGGTTGTGCTGGTGGTCTACACACGCCAGCAGCTGCAGACGGAGCTCATGCTGAGAGCCAAGGACGAGAAGGAGGTCTCGGTCAATGGCGACAAGGACAGCGACGAGCACACGGCTCTGGTCACTTGCGACTCGTCTATCGTGACCATCGCCATCGAGAGCTAGACACTCCAGCCTCTCGTGTAAATTATTCCTTAGACGTTAGACGATATAAACAACGGCAGCCTCATGAAGCTGTTCTGCTCAATAGACACTCACTTGTATCCATTCCTCCTCCTCCGTCTGAAAAATCCATTGAGCGCGCAAGTCATTCGGTCGATTACATTCATGGGGTTCCTATTGAGTTCTCTATCACTGGGTTGGCGGGTCACATGCGGCTCACGAGCGCCTTATAGGCGTTCTGGATGACCTTGCGGTCGGCCGAGGCCACCTGCTCGCTGTACGAGGCCGCCAGCTCCGGCGGACAGCCCACGGACGGCAGGTACGCGTCGCGGAGGAAGCACAGGTACTCGTTGCCGAGGCTCTTAACCAGCACTTCCTGAAGCACGGCGATCTCCTTCATCATGGCTGCGCACTGCATGTCGCTCGCGTTGAAGTGGTGGCGCTTGGTGATCGAGAACATGGCTGGCGTGAACTCCTGCACCACGATGCGCGTGATCAGCGCCTTGCACTCGGCAGACGGCGTGAGCTCCGACACTGGCGGAGGCGTGAGCAGCAGCCATCGCGAGGCCAGTTCGTGGGCGATCGTGAAGCAGGCTCGGTTGATGTTGGCGTCCGTGACGTCGGCACATCCTTCCAGCACCAGTCGCAGCACGTTCTCAAGCTGAGCCACGTTGCGCGGGCTGATATAGACCGACTCCAGCTGATGCATCACCAAGTGGAGCATGAACGCGAACAGGTACTTCTGGATCGACTCTCGCTCCAGTTGGGACGCGTCCTTGGTCTCGCTCTCGCTCGAGGCGTTGCGCGCCGGCATGAGTTCGCACAGGTGCTGGATGAAGCCCATGGTCAGCTCCTCGAAGAAAGGGAACAGCGCGTGCTTGTACTTGATGATCAGCTGGTCCAGAAGCTGCACAACTTCGATAACGTCCGTGGACTCGCAGCTGGCCATCAGGTGCTTCAGCGTCTCCGCCACGTTGCCCAAGAGGTGCTCGCTGTCCAAGACCGTGATCAGGCGATGCAGCGTGAATACGACCTTGGAGCGCACACGTGCATGCTGCGGCAGTGCACGCAGCACGCAGTTGGCAGCCGTGAGCACTTCCGTGAACATCTCTTGGTGGTGCAGCATGCAGTTCGTGCCCTTGAACGCCTTGAGCACGTGGGCCACAGCATTCAGTAGGCAGGCGCAGCGGGCTCCGACGTAATCAGCCGGCTTAGTTCCGTTCTGAAGCGCAGCGAGACTGAGCGTCAACGCCTGGAGCGAGGGCTCCACGACCGCCTTGGTATACTGGTACTTTACTTCCATCATGTCCGGCGTGGACGAAGACACGAGCGAGGCGATGACCTGGCCAGCCAACTCAAACAGGTACAACTGGTCATCGTAGGGAAGGAACGTGGGGTCCGTCTTGCGAGCGAGTGCTTCTTCTTCGTCCGGAATCACCAGGCGGGGCTGCAAGGCCTGCAGGATGTTGGTCACGTGCGGGTGCACCGACGCACCGATGGCCTTCACGAGGCGGAGGCATAAATAGCACACGCGCGAGCGCACCGTCGCGTTCGGGTGCGTCAGGCCGTTGGGGCCGAACATCATGGTCAGAACGGCTGGGATCAGGTTCGACTGGTTCTGCAGAACCTTGCTGTAGCGCACGGCCAGATCGTAGTACGTGAGCAGCACGGTCTCGTGCAGACTGGGCGCGTTGCCTGATGTCGCATTGATCATGTTGCTGTGGATGCGCAGCACCATCGCCACCAGCGGACTGTTGGCGTCTTCGAAATTGTTCACAGTCTTGAGCGCAGTCAGGCCCTCCTTGAACCGGTAGACCAGCGACAGGAAGGATTCCAGATCGCGCGGATCGATCTGCTCGAACTGCGTGGGCAGCTCCTGCGCTAGATTCGTCAGGAACGACAGCGTTTCCATGGGCCGGAGACGCGTGATGTTCACGTAGATCTTGTACAGACTGCGTCGGTACTCCTCAAACTCGGCGGCGTCCGAGTCTGAGTCTTCCGGGTACCGCGTTTGGCGGTAGATGCCGTGCAGGATCTGCGGGATGTACTCGGACGCCCGGAAGATCTGCTCGACGCCCATGGGGTTGGCGGCCCCAGGCGCGCTGGCTTCGCTGCGGATCAGCGTGCCGACGGCGTTCACGATCTCAAACACTTCCTCCGAGACATCCTTGGTCTCGTGGGCGAAGAGGTCCCAGACCAGCGGCATGAGCTGGATCAGCATCCGGTTCGTGAGGGCGAAGTGCTCCACGCGCTGCTCGTGGCGGAAGGTGTCGAGACACTCGGCGAGCTCCAGACCGACGCCGTTGACCACCTCGGCGATCTCCTCCGCGAACTCGTCGTCGTCCTGGATGGGCAGCGTGGGCAGCATCTCGATGATCTGGAGCTGCTGCAGCAGCGCGAGCTTCTTCTCGGGCGCCATGCCCTTGTCGATGATCTCGAACAGGCAGTTGGCGGCCGGGCACCGCAGCGACGCGCTCTCGCGCAGCATCTTGAACAGCAGCGGCAGGATGCGGTCGTTCACCACGAGCGCGATGTCGACCCACGCGATGTAGCGCTTGAGCGTCTCGAGCGCGCTGTAGCTGAGCTCGCACATGACGGCGCTGGCGTCGCAGTTCACGAGCACGCTGTAGATGGCGTCGAAGGTCTCGGCCATGCACGAGCTCTCGCGCATGGCGTCCTTGATGCGCATGTTGTGGTTCACCTCGGCCTGCGAGCGCTGCGCGTCGAACTCCACGATCTCCTCGTAGATGGCCAGCAGGATGCGGAAGTACATCTCGACCATGGACGCGCCCTTGGGCAGCAGCGCCATGAGCTCCGAGAAGGCGCTGGGCCAGCGGTCCGGGTAGTCGCGCTTGATCAGCAGCGTGACCACTACGGCCAACTTGGTCTTGAGGTACGGCGCCTTGCGCTCCACGAATGCCACGTTGTCCGTGAGCCACGTGAGCAGCTGCGTGCGGATCTGCGCGGCCACGGCGTCGTCCACGCCGGCCGTGAGCACCTCCTGCAGCGCCTGTAGTGCGTAGAACTTGACCTCCTGGTGCTCCGAGAACTCAAACAGCTGCAGCTCGTAGCTCCAGCCGCTGGCGCTGGCCTTGATCGAGTTGCAGAAGCCCTCGGCCTGAGCCTTGAGCGCTTGCGCCTGCTGGTCCGCCAGACTCGCGCCGGCGTACTGGAACGCGCACAGCACCGCCATTTCGAACTCGGCGATCGTCGGACTCGCGGGCGTGGCCATGGCGCTCTGTCGTCTGCTCAGACAGCGGGTGTTTTCGTCTGAAGCGGCTCTGGATCTCTCTCCTGCTCGCGGGCGCTTCAAGCCTCCACGCACGCGTTCGTAGCTCCTGGGACCAGCGAATTGGCAATGATGACATGGCCACGATTCATTTGGACAGGGAGGGGGCACAATTCTTTCCAGTAAATTACGGACAGAAGGAAAGTAAATTTCTGAACCCATTTCGGAATGCTGAAGTTTGTCCGCCTTCAATCGGAGGAGCTTCAGCTGGTCTGTTGGGTGCAGGAGGACCTCTCTTGCTCTATGAATGAAGGGTGTGGACTGGGTTTAGCTGGTTTCTGCTCGTGATCGCGACGCTCGGCTCGCTACTCGAGACGCCGCGCGAGGAGAAGAGCCCATTTCGTCCTGGTCTTGGTCGTCCCAGAAGCGAGTTTGGGTAGGGCCGCTTGCAGTTGGCGACAGCAGAGGCGCGATCATTGTTTCCGTGGAGGTGGCGAGCTTCTGTGCCAACCAAGCCACGATGACGTGCATGATGTCGTGGTGCAGTTCGCTTAAATCGATCAGCTCCTTGGTCGAGATCTGGAAGAGCGTCACGCGGCCGACCGCGGCAGCATTACCTTGCATCTGAGTGTTTCCTACGAAAGACTGCAGCCACCGAGTTTGTCCTATGAGCACAGCTTGCACAGATCATCTTATACGTAATTCAGAGGTGCGTACCTCTTCGCCGAAGGAGTCGCCGTCATGCAGTTCGACGACGTTTTCGTGGTCATCAGTTTCACTCTTGGCCGTGATCGCGATCGTTCCCTCGATGATCACGTACACGTGCTCTCCAGCCGCTCCATCAGTGTACAGCATTTCGCCATGACATAGTGAGATCACGTGCGAGATGTTGGCAACCGCTGACACCTTAATCGACAGCAAGCGCATCAAAGGTTAGAGGTTTTTTGTAAACCAAGCAAACACAGGGGCTCCGTACCTTATCGTCGTCCAGGTTCTTCATCAGCTGAGATCCTTTCAAGTGAATGCACTTTTCAAAGGTCGTGAAATCTGCGCCATCTGTTGGCCCTCCGACTGGGCGACTTGAAAGCGACGGCATGGAATTCGAGGACGACAACTGCAGACTCTGGTTCCGTGCACGAGCTCCCGTTGGTGCGGACTTGGGGGCGGCTTTCGGGGATCGCGAACGTCCGATATTGTACAAGAAGGATTTGGCTGCGCGGTCCACGGAGAGTGCGGCCTTGAGGTGGGTTGAAAGTGATTCGGTCATTTCAACAATAGGCCGCATACTGCCTTCAGAGCTCCGATAGAAAGACGAAGATACCGTCATGGAAGATGTGCGATCACGACGAGGTAAACTGCCAGCTTGAGCGATGGCTTGCAGTGGCTGTGACAGTAACGCCGTTAGAAAAAATGCAACCAAATGAGCCTCGACACAAGTGAAATACCTCGAAATAAAGCCAGCGGATCGAAGATGCGACTGAGTTCAGGACTCCTCGAGAAACGCTCGGGGTTTCTTTCATCAAGGCATCCAAAGCATCACGAGACACGCTTAGCAGAATGCAATCCTCGAGAGCGGTACATGATGTAATTTGGGCTCCTGCATGAGAGCTGTACTGAAGAAGAGCAGCTTGACCAACACACGAGCCATAACCAAGTTCGGAGAGAATCCGGTGCTCCTTGTGCAGCTGAACCTTTCCAGTCGCGACTATGTACATGGCCGTTGCTGTTTTGATGACAAGAAATGAGCACATTTTTCGTCAGAAATCTTTCAGCGGCATTGCTGCTGAATCAGTACGCACCTAGATCGCCTTCGACAGCAAACGTTTCCCCCTTGCTTACTTTGATTGGCACAAAGTGATGCGCCAAAATCCGTAAAATCCCAATGGCACAAACGTTTTCGAATAGAGACGATACACGCAAGCAGTTGGAAATCTGCGTTGTCATCAAGAATTAGAGGATGCTTTTGGGTTACGAGATGAAAAGTGAGCGCGCATACCGCAATCCGAGAGATCAAAGGAGGAGTACAATCTTGCAGCTCAGCTAGGGATTCATACGGCAAAACGTCCGGACGACTATTCAAACGAAGTCAGCATCATTTTACCACCACCAAGGCTTGCTATTCCACACACCAAACGTACCTGTGACATGTTTCAATCAACAATTCCCGCGTCAATTCATTCTTGAGCAGCTCTGGGATGATATCCACTTGGAAGGAAAACAGCATATTCTCATCAAGAAACTCCGCATGGTCACCGGCAATGTGAAGGAAATACTGAAGTGCCAGAGCAGATAGTTCGAGATGAGGCTGTTGACGCTTCATGGTCGTGAGCAAAAGATCCACTCCGCTCTGGTGGCCGAAATATGCCGCGATTTCTTTTTCCATCTAAAAATCAACAGTGATGATTAGATTCCGATACTGTAGCAGCAGTTAAGATTCTCTCATACCTTTCCCTTGGCTTTTGTTGACGACAGCTTTGGAAATAAAAGTGGGAGAATGATGTTCTTGTATGACGAAGGAAGCAAGTTTTCCAGCACTTCCTACAAAAAGAGTACACTCATCAGTACTGATTTGAAAATGAACGACTCGTTGAGATTGTGCGCACCTGAATGGCCGAATGCACTTGAGGAAGATCCGACAGCAGGCCTTCCAAAATAACAGACACATTAAATTCTTTTGGAAACCCAGTTGAAAGCAGCTTGAGCAGCATTCGAAGCGTATCTTTCAGACTGTGTTCAACATGCTGCAACAGAAGCGGTGACGTCTCTTCGATATTGCTAGCTGTGCGCGGGCAGATATCATTGAAGAGTTCCAGGACGTGTCTCATTTCGTAGGCTTCGCGGATCTTGATATCAAGCGCAGAATGCAATGGCGCCAATAGTGATTGAAGAGTCTTCGCATTCGTACTGGAGATCTAATTTGAAACGAGAAGCGTAAGAACCAGCGCTGATTCTCCACCAAGCAATATAAAATCTTACCAAGGAGAGAAGTGCATCCACAACGAGCTCTTCCACAACAGCATCCTTACTGAAAAGCTGATGCAAAATGTCCCCCGAGTCGTCTTTTTCAACTTCTTCGTTCGGAGCTACGACCAGCGTATCGACGAGCTGAAGCAGAAACTTGAGTTTGTCTTCCAGTGGAAAATTCACCATTTGGAGAACCTTCAGTGATCCTGAAAGCGCTTCGCGGCGGTGTTGTAGTGTATCTGATATATTCAGTGAGTAGGCTCCCTGTGAGGGGGCCACTTGGATTGCGGACTCCGTGAACTGGCAAAGTGTAGCCCATAGTGCAGATGGATCGAACCACTTAAGCGCAGCCACAATTTGCGGACGAAGCATTGAATTTGGCAAGTGCTTGACCAGTGCTGGTAATAGCATGCGGGAATTTCTTGAACTATGTGAGCAGCATTCCACCGCTGCCTGGACGATCTGTGGGGATTTGTGATGGAGCAAGTAGACTAAATAACCATCTCCAAGTAGCTCAGGAAGCTCTTTCCCCACGATTTTCAGGCATACAACGCGCGATTCTGATCCCTGAAGTAAAGAATAGCAAAAGTTACGTTTCGTTAGCATAATTGTATCAGACGGAACAGAAAATATGGCTCCCAACCGTTTCTTCGTGAAGGAGTCGTTGAAGAATCAAATTTGCTTCCTCATCCATCCAGTCCGAGAGACGAAGCAGTGCCACAGCAGCACAGACAACAACAGACTGGTCTTCATCATTACTTTGGATGATTTTGCTGAGCATCTGGGAGCATTTTTCAGCGTCAGTGTTGAATTTTTCGTATCCGCACGCGAGGATCGCGGCGACTCGCAATTGCCGTGGAACTGCCACAGATTTATCCTTCACGATCATCATTAAGTCCATGGTGTTGAAAATTCCAGACGGAAACGTGCTTCGATCGGGTAGAGTGTAGGATTCCTGTGCGTAGAGCACAAACTGTCGCTTTGCTGCAGTGTGCAGGCTAATAAGACGTAGCTTGGTGTGAAGTGGCGTCACCGATACGTTCTCACGATTCTTCTTGTTGAAAAGAGCTCGCAGTTCCTACACATGTAAACCATTTGAGCAAGCGTACGAATATATCCAATCGAAAGGCGTTTCACCTGGGAAAATAGCCCAATGTGCTCGTGAGAAAGAGAGCTGAGAACGTAATTGACTTGGTTTTGCACACCAGTGACAAGCGTCTCTTTCACCAGCAAAATCTATGAATCAATACGAGGTCAGCAGTTATGACCAGAGCGACTAGCTCATTTGCCAGAACGGTGCCGTACTTGATCAGGCGTGAAATCAACGAGCGGAGAAGTCAAGTCGAGATATCCTTGACGCAAAGAGGCATAAAACTCCGCTGCATAGGACTGCCTAGCTGCCAAGGCGTCGATGAACCACGCGATGGCGCCAACCGCCATGATCACACTATTTTGCAAGGAACACAACATTAGATATAGTGACATTACGCCGAGCAGATTTTGGTGCTTACCTGCCAGCGGCATATCCGATGAATGGCACGACAAACTCCGCAGTCAATACCATGGCGAAGACGGCGCCGAAAATACGAGCAAACGAGCGAAATGGGCCGACCACGAAGCCTTTGAACCGGGATCGGTCCGACGCATTGAACGGCAGCCAGAGCAATTCTCTGGCCGGGTTGAAAATGGCCAGCGAAACAGCATTGTAGAAGGCTCTAGTGAGAACGAGAGAGGTCGCAGACTAAGGAAGAGACGTTAATCACCCAGTCAGAATCCGCAGCAGCATTGGTCAACGCAATGCACAACGTACGCTAGACATGTAAGTAGATCCACCAAAGAGAAAGACCGTGATGGGCAGCAGACTGATGCCATACATGACGCCGAAACGCGTGAAGAAGGGACCAGAAGCCAGCTGCATGGGGATCATGAGCACACTTTGCACGCTGTTGATCATGGTCAGAGACGATTTGACGGCATCTTCATCCTGCTGCGCTAATACCGACAGCGTCGTGTTGTCCACGAGCACGCGCACGACTGTTGCCATGAGCTCAAAGAAGCAGATGTGCTGCAGATACGTGCGCGCCTGGATCTCGGTCACCACGTTCTGGCTGCTGTCGCCCCCGGGCTGCTTGTTCGAGGCCGTGGGCTTCGCTGGCGCTTCCGAAGACACGAACATGTCGGCCGATGCGAAGAGCACGACCGCCACCACAAACTGGATTCCACTGGCCACGATCAGATTGAACTCAGTCGGGAGACTGCGCTGCTGCACGGCGGGCAGGACCAGCATACTGGCCAGCAGACTGCCGAGCGTCGAGCCAAAGGTGATGAATCTGATACACAAACAGCCACAGCGTCTCAGCCACTGCTTCTCAGTCCATCAAGACAAGCAGGCTGCAATATCCACGTACCCAAAGTACTTCTTGGCCTGCGAGACGTCGAATGCACGCGCGCAAAGGTCCCAGAACTGCTGCGTGAGCACCTGCGTGGCGATGTCCAGCCAGCCGTAGATCAGGACCGAGAGCACTCGCGCGATCTGTGGCATGCCTAGCGACGCGAGCGAGAGAAGCAGCAGACCCACGGCCAGCACGGCCGGACAGAGCGCGTAGAGCAGGCCGTTGCTGGCCTTGAGCTGGTGCTTGAGCCGGCCCATGCCCGCCGTCACGCGCGTGAGCACGACGGCCGTGGAGAAGGACAGCAGCAGCGTGAGCGCCGCGACGCTGGACGCCTTGTAGGAGCGCAGGAAGATGGTGTCTCTGGAGATCGTGCCCAGCACGTTCACGCAGCACTGGAGCGAGAACACGGCGCCGAAGAAGGCCACGCGCAGCAGCAGCCGCCGCATCTTGGCTGATTTCTTAACTGCCGGCCACAGACAGTCCCACTGTACCACTGGACTTCACTTGTACCCATGCCAGTGGTACACCTCTTGAGATGCGATGCCATGAGGGCGACATGACGATGTTGAGAGGCAGTGAGACCTGATTCACGTCGGACGCTCTAACTTTAGCCAAGGGGACGTCGTGGTCACGCGACTGTATGGAAAGGTGAGAAATCGACCTGACCAACACACAATGCATTCTCTACTTCGTTCTCAGATAGTGTGTATTACGTATCGCCATTCCCAGAAGCCACACTCTCTGATGTCAGTTCGTCTTGCTTTTCCTCGACTCACGATAACCTCACGCTTCGTCATCAGCGACGCGCTGGAGGTCCTGACAGTCGATAAGCTCTAGAGCACCTTTCTTTCTATAGCCATTCATTGCCAAGATCATTGGAAACGACCAGAACTCATTGTGATTGAACAATTGAAGGTATTGTGATACCCGATTGACGGCAACTCCAATATTTTGCATATTGAATGAACTATTTTAATAGTGACTAAAGAGAAACTACTTAGTTCATTTAAAAATGAACTAAGTAGTATCTATTTAGTCAGTATGTACTGATTTCATACCGGTATACAGGTAATTGCGGTATTACTCTTGGAGCTGCTGCGACTGGAGAACATAAAGGAAGAGCTTGTTGTGCGCCAGGAGCTTAGTTCTCTTCGCATTCTTCAGGCACGAACAAAAATCAATTTCCTATATAAAGGAGTAAATATTATCTCGCCAGGGATCGCGATAACCTCGGATGAGCGTAACTTTATCCCTTCCAGCCTTAGACACCCGTCTCGGTGTGTGCCGCCAGACGCAGACGTTCTTCGCGCTCGTTCTTCTTCTTCTCGAGGAATCTGTACCAGACCTCGCGACCGCCGCGCTTGGCGTACCAGAAGCACAGATAGCAGAAG